>JANSVB020000175.1:3327354-3339825 GCA_025504935.2 Erythroxylum haughtii
CAAAATTTTCTATGGATTTTCGTGACATCATTTGCCCCAAAATGCCCTTATATTCCCTTTATATTTTCAGGCAGATCCCACCGCCTTCTTGTACATGTTGATGATGACATGAATCACCATGCCATACCTATCTATGGATCAGTATATTGAGCTCTGGACACCAATTGAAGAGTATATTATATCAAAGCAACCCAGCAATACAAATGCCGAATGCCTTTTCATTTTGACACAACATTATCATCTTAAATTCTTTACTAGAAAGTCCTTGAACTTTGCAAGCTTTTTTGTTTTTCTTTGTTCCAACTTAGTGGTTATTGAGTCCGAAGGCCAATAAATTAGAACAAATGCTGGTCTTTTGATTTGAAGGAATTCAGCCCAAGATCTGCTAGAAGCTATGCAACATTTTAGCCGTATTACAAGCGAGGGCATTATATATATTTACGAAAGTTCAAGGGTTTCATTGAAAAGTATTGGCATACATGTTGGGTTATTTTCTACAGGGAAGATAAAGAGCTTAAAAGAGGGGGGAGGAAAAAACCAAGCTTGGCCTGCAGCTTCGTAACATATCTAACGTTGTGATCACTGGGTGCTACTACTCCTTTCTACATCAATACTTAAGGAGCAAGGACTAGTTAAGAGTTCATAAATTAGCCACAGAAAAGCTTTTCATGATCGTTATAAGTTCTGTATAGTAAGAAAGAGAAATGACGGTGGTAGTGGTTGGTAGCTAGCTATTGATATTGGTCATGGAATGGTCAAAGTTGGTTCCCAAATACAGTCATTATTTGTGCAAGAAAAGCAAAGGCATGCAAACCGGATAATTGGCTGGTCTGGTTGCAACTTTTCAAAAAACCTAAAAGTCATCTGCCACGTGTCAGTCTCAATCCTCTGCATTTGGCCGCAATATCTGAAACGACATGGGCTCTCTGGATTAAATGTGCTTACCGCAAATGGCCGGTGACTTAATCGCTTCACATCTTCACACTTTCCAAGATAGAAGATAGATTCTCGTTTAACTGCTTGCAGACTTTGTTTGCAAGACAATGTTTCTGCTTCCTCTTTGTTCGTCTCACTTCTTTGCTAGTGGATATTTCTGACAATAAACGATCAATTTTTTTCTTTGCAAAGTTTCTTCTCTCTCCTTCAATTTTCATTCTTTGCATGTATTTTCACAAACCCTTTTCCCTTCCTATTTTTTCTCTTTAATTAGTGTTTTGACTGTCATGGAGATCATATAGAGTTGAATAAGGTTGAAAGAGATACTTACATGGAAGATAAGCGAGAGATGTGGGCCTTGTTTCCTTATTGTGGAGCACTTCAGTCAACTATTTAAGCCTTATATATGTGTGTTACAAGAATTTTGGGGAGTGTCAGTGCTCCTTTCAACAACAATGTGGAACTCGTAGGCTTTCTTTTTTATTTTCAATATATTACTTTCCTTTGGTTTACCACTCTGTGTTCAGATTCTTTGCTTTATTATTGTTGTTGCTGTTTTGTATAGAATATTAGTCTGAAACCTGAAACTCTGAAATGTTCAGCTTCTAAATGATGGAAAAGTAATCCTTTGACTGTCCTAGAAAACCAAACTATGAGAGCTTTCAACTTCATAAATATTATTCGTGCTGTCAGATATCTCTGTCTCTTAATATTTAATATACATGTGTTCTATGTGAGCTTATGTATGCATGCATCTGATGGGCATGGTAACATGTAGACTATAAGGTAGAAAAGATAACAAGTTTAGTTGCAAAAGGATAAATTTACGTACATATGCTTCTATTAATATATTTAATTTGACTTCGTTTTGAGTTCATCAAAAGATTCAAAACAGTAAATACACGGTAGATATACAGTGTACAATGTATCTTTACGATTAGCTTTATGAATAGAAGTGTGCGTGAGGTTGATGGTTAGAGTAATGGAGTTTGATGTATTCTCTGTAAGTCTGGCTTAACATATAGAAATCGATAAGCGCAAATGGAATTGAAATGCCTCCTCAGGAATGAGAAATTTAGCTTTTGACGGGGCACGAATATCAACGAAGTGGTCAACAGATTTCTACTTGGGGAACCAAACAAAATCCTTTAGAAAGTTTATGTGATTTGCTTAGTCACCAAATTTAAAAAATCAACAAGACAAGGGTAATTCTTACTCTTCCCTCCATTACTTCAAATATTTAATATGTCGGATTTTGATCTTAAAATATAGCACATCCGTACTCATGCATCTTCAACACATGCAGGGACTCGGGGATCTACAAATTTGATCATTCAGGCGATGGGAGATCTTCTATGGCTTATGGATTTGATAAGCTCATGCATCATATCTTAGTTTCTTGAAGATGGGAGAGAGAAAGAGAGGAGAGTAACTTTACGTAGGGTTAGACTAAGAGATGATTTGCAGAGTGTGGGAATGCCGGGCTTTGGGGAGTCATATATTGCATTGAACGAGGACGAGAGTTCCAATGAATCAAGTGGGGCTTCAAGAGAGATAGAGGAGGTGGAATAGGGCTTGGCATTAGTTGGAATTTTCCAGTTGGATTTGTGGCTTTGTCCCAATACCAAGTCTGAAGACCGCTAAACTAATAGTTTAATATGACGCTCGTGTCCGTATATAGAAAAATATGTAGATGGATATAAATGGGTATGTTAATGTGAGATATTATAATTTGTGTGATGGTGAATTGGCTTCAAGTGTTGGAAAATGGTGCTCATAAGGAGCTACTTCTACTTGGTTGATTTGTGTGTCAGTGTCTGTGTGGGTGAGAGGGTGAGAGTCTATTTTAAGATGTCGTCTTCCTTTCTTAAAGCTCTCTGACTCTCCTTTGCATTCTCTCTACCTTGACTCTCCTCTCTCAAGTTTACGAAAACAAGATTTCAACTTAGGTCAAACTTTGAGAGCGCATTCAGAGAAAGGAGTGTTTTGAGTCAGAGTATTTCAGGCCAACCCTAGCCACCTGTAAATACTATGAAGATTCTTTTTGTGCTTGCTTGCTAATTAATTACTTTGGCTTGACTACCCTTTTTATCACTTCTTTCCTCAGTTGCATAAGCCTTAACTCTTGTTTGTTTTGTATTACATGCAGGTAACAATCTTCACCTTTTGAAGATCGGCTAAGATACAACTATTAAGGATCCATGAATTCAAACAACTGGCTTACGTTTCCACTTTCTCCAAACAATTCTTCCTTGCAAACCCATATGCAAACACCTCATTCTCATCAATTTTCTCTAGGCTTGGTTAATGAGAATATGGACAATCCCTTCCAGAATCAAGGTACATCTTCCTTGTCCATTTAATCTCTTCGTCTCTAGGTCTGACCAATATTTCCATTTCGTTTCTCTTTTTTGCTCTATTTATTTAGAATGGAGTCTTGTTAACACTCACGGCAGCAGTGAAGTTCCCAAAGTAGCAGATTTTCTTGGTGTGAGCAAATCCGAGAATCAATCAGATCTTGTGGCCTTCAACGAAATTCAGGCAAATGATTCTGACTATATGTTCTCCAGCAATAGCCTGGTGCCTGCCCACAATAGTGTAGTAGCCGCTTCTAACAACTATGAATTTCAAGAAAATGCCAGCAGTCTCCAGTCACTGACACTGTCTATGGGTAGCGCAAGTGGGAAGGGTTCTACATGTGAAACCAGTGGGGATAACAGTACTAACACAGTTGAAGCTGCTGCACCCAGAAGGACCTTGGACACATTCGGGCAAAGAACATCCATATATCGTGGGGTAACAAGGTGTACATGAAGAATCACTACTTTTTTTTTACCTGTATTTATTTGATTGTCCACTTCACAGCAATGAAACATAATGCATCCTCATTGAGTTTTTAAGTTGAACATGCAGGCATCGGTGGACAGGAAGGTATGAAGCTCATCTATGGGATAATAGCTGTAGAAGAGAAGGACAGTCCAGGAAAGGAAGACAAGGTACATATGTTATAGGTCGTTCCTGCTATAGTTGCGGGGTTTCGGCGAACTTTACCGTTATCAGTTAGCATCAAAGTTTAATCATCACTAACTCTTTACTTTTTCATTTTTTGGTTATGGATTGACATGGTCCTAAAACTTCTTGCAGTTTATCTAGGTGAGCAGTTTCATTCTTATAGTTCGTCATTTCTTTCTCTTCTTCTCCCTTTAGTTTAAATAATGAACTCATGAGTTTGTTAACTATTATATGAGCAGGTGGCTATGACAAAGAAGAAAAAGCTGCTAGGGCTTACGATCTGGCTGCACTCAAGTATTGGGGAATATCCACCACTACCAATTTTCCGGTAAGTTTTATTGGTTCTAAAACTGCATATGAAGCAGCATAGGCATCAGGTTCTGCTAGTGACCTGCAACTTGTCTCTCACTTTCTCAGATCAGTAACTATGAGAAGGAGCTGGAGGAGATGAAGCACATGACCAGACAAGAATTTGTGGCTGCCATTAGAAGGTACATAAAACATTTTAGGTCGTAATACAAGTTAGTGCAACTAGACCGAAGTAGTTCTAATTGAAGTAACTCGTATATGCAGAATGATATTAATCCTTAATAATTTTCAGAATTTATTCATGAGATAATTAATGTATTCCTTAATGATAAATTACAGGAAGAGTAGTGGCTTCTCCAGAGGTGCATCCATGTATCGCGGAGTTACAAGGTACATATCTTGCATGGATAGCTCCATATATTCCCAATCTTCCTCGCTCTCTCTCTCGCTCTCTTGTGTTCTCTCTTTCCAAGTCTCAAAAGTAATTAACGTTGAACAGACATCACCAACATGGAAGATGGCAAGCAAGAATCGGTAGAGTTGCAGGCAATAAAGACCTCTACTTGGGAACTTTTAGTAAGTCATTTGCTCTTCATGCACACGTGTATTCCTTCAAAATAACTACAAATATAAGAAACTATCTTGGCATCCTCGTTAAGAACTCTCTTTCTGCGTGGAGGTATATAGACTTTACAAGAAATTCTATTCTTGGTATTGCTCCGATTACTAACACGATGTCTATGGAATCATTTAAGGCACGGAAGAGGAGGCTGCCGAAGCTTATGACATAGCAGCTATAAAGTTTAGAGGGCTTAATGCAGTGACCAACTTCGACATGAGCCGATATGATGTGAAGGCAATTCTTGAGAGCAATACTTTGCCAATTGGAGGGGGGGCTGCTAAACGACTCAAGGAGGCCCAAGCAATGGAATCGTCTAGAAAACGAGAAGAAATGATAGCTCTTGGTTCAAGTTTCCAGTACGGAGGTTCTAGTTCCAGCAGGCTACAAGCATATTCTCTCATGCAGTCGTCATTTGATCAACCACAGCCATTACTCACTCTTCAAAACCATGACATTTCTCAGTACCACCAAGATGCCTCTTTTCAACAAAATTATCTTCAGACACAGCTTCATTTACACCAGCAATCTGGTTCTTACCTACACCAAGCGAGTCAAAGCCCTCAGTTTTACAATAGTTACATCCAAAATAACCCGGCTTTGCTTCATGGACTGTTGAACATGGGCTCTTCTTCATCAATTGTAGACAACAATGGCAGTTCTTGTAGTAGTTATAATGGAGGTTATTTGGGAAACGGACTTGGGATGGCCTCGAATTCTACAGGATCTAATGCAGTAGGATCTGCGGAGGAGCTTGCACTTGTTAAGGTGGATTATGATATGCCTTCTAGTGGTTACGGGAACTGGTCTGGAGATTCAGTTCAGGGGTCAAATCCTGGTGTTTTTACAATGTGGAATGACTGATCATGAGATTGTCAGAAGAATGGAACCAAAATATTATGTCAAGAAGTGCATGTTGATGTTTTATAAAGCGTCAGCAAATCAGATAACATCAAGAGGTAGGCCTGCTAATAAGTCGAGGCCCTTCATAAACCAATTTTAGTAGGTCAATTGCTTTTTGTTTTCTTTTTTTGAAATTTTCTTTCACTAGTTTATTTTTCCTGCGGAATTGAAAGACGATTGTGGGGAAAACCACAGTGGGGATGGTAATCTGGCGTAGGGAGTAGGGACTACAGCGTTGAATGGATGAACTGATGATCAACCCTAAATGAGATTAAAATCTCTCCTATGTATCAGCGGGTGCAAGTAAGACCCAAAATTTTGTATGCAAAAAATCCATCCCCAGGTTTCTAGGAAACGATCTTTATCCAAAAAAAAAAAAAAGATGATATCGACTATTTGGTTTCCTATACTCTATTAGTGTGAAACACAATCATATATATATATATATATACACTTTATCACCGATAAATCTATAATTTTTTATGTCTTCTTCTTCACTTATTACAGTAAATATATATTAATATTCGATAAACTAATAACTTTTATTACATAATTATTTTTGTATTTCCAACATGAGTTAATATTCTAAAATAATTCTCAATTAAGCAACATGTCAATTAATTAAAAATTTTATATAGTTTCAGTATTATTAATTTATATAATTTTTTCTACATTTACTAACTAGTATATTCGTTTACTACCTTATATGTGAGTCTAACTAGATTCTTATTTAATTATCACTTAACTAGTTCATAATCATCAAATTTCACTCAAAGAACAAAAATTATAAGTTTAAATAATCCTTAATTACTAATAATATAAAAAATGTTGACTTCAAAACAAAATGAGGCAATTTAAGGAATCATTCAGTTCTAGTTTCCTTTTTTCATTGTAAGTTTTAATTTTTAGTAATAAAAACTAAAATAAACATGTTTAGTTGAAGTTTAATTTGTGATAAAAATTTGAAAATGAAAATTTGTTTGGTTTCATTATTTTATGTTTTAATTTTTAGTATAATTTTATATTTTAATATTAAATTTATTTTTTAACATATTAAATTTTATTCTTACATTAACTAGTTATCATAATTACTAAAATAAAAATAAAATATTTTATATAATTATTTTTTGTCACATTCATCTTATTTTACCAAAGTAATTAATTATAGTTCAAATATCTTTGCAAAAAGTAATATTTTGTGAATATACCTAATTGGAAATTTAATTACCTAGAGAACCTTTATTAAGTTTTGCAAAAGATTTTTATATTGAAATATTATTCATCTAAATCTTATACAATACACAAGTTGTTTTGTTCTAACACAATATTGAACTCTTTATTAATACAGCATTCAACTCCTACTGCATGAATCTTCATTTCCTCTATGAAAACTTGCTCATTGGTAACTTCCAAGTTCTTTTCTGATGAGTTCCTCACGTGGTGAAAAATAAAGCAGCAGAAACCAATAAACAGTGTGATGAGCTAAAGAGCTTGACATTTATCTAATCTTGTGAAAAAATTAACTCAAATTGCTAGCAGAACATAAGAGAAAAGAACATGCTTGAAAATAATTGCAAGACTCTCGAGAAGTTTTAGTATCACATAAATCGAGATTAATGCTTAGGAAGTGACATACTCACTGTAATAGAAGACACTTTTAGACAACGAATTTTATGCTCAGCACCACAGAAGACACTTTTAGCAATGAACAAATTCGTGGTTAAAATTAACAAAATGGTCGCTAATAGTACCTAGCAACAATTTACATTCGTCACAAAAAACAACACGAAATCCTGGTAACAGAAAAGTATAAGCGACGATTTTTAAAGTCGTCGCTAATTAATAGTTTTTGTTACGTTTTATTTTTGTAGCGAAAAATTATAGGCCATGTTTTGCTAAATCATCACAAATAACTTTTTGCTACGTTTTGTTTTCATAACTAAAAGTTATTAGCTACATTTTTTAAAATGTAGCCAAATGTTTTTTGCTTCATTTTGTAAATTTAGTCAAAATTTTAATATACATTGTAACTAAATATTATATCATGTTAATTATAATTATTGGTGACATTTTTAATCCATATTATTATATGTAATATATAGATTTTTTGTATAACTTATTATACAAAAATGCAATAAAAATAATTGAAAATTAGAAACATTGTAATAAAAATATATGATTTAATTTGATAATATACAAGATGTTAGTTACAATTTCAAAAATACTTATATGCAAAATAAAAAAATATTACTAAGTAAGACTCATTTTCATCTTCACTGCTTACATAATTCGAGCCATTGTAGATGACGGACAATCAGAGATGACGAACAATGAACAATGAAGATCTAAATTGTAATATCCTGCCTCCTAAAATTGTTAAAAGATTAAATTGTTAGATTGAGTCACATTAGTTATTTCATTTAAGAGTTTACAAGATTTATTTTATTCACATGCATAATATTCGTATACATATATGAATCATGATTTAGAAAATACTGCAAGATAGTATATTCACTCAATTGACATATTCTGGGATATGAAAGGTTTTTACTGATCGTGATGTAATTGTGTGTTGATTTTTTCTTGAATTTTGTTTTGATGGATTATAATTAGTGAATTGAGAATTTATTAATACAATTGAGTAATTAATGAGGTGATATGCGCATCTAGTTTAAGAAAAATGTTAAAGAGCAAGACAAATTTATCTATGAAAATTTAGGTTAATTAGGTCTATGAAATGGTGATATATTCCATTGGGAATAAGTGACAAATGACTTAGTTAAATGGATGACAAGTAGCTTGAGTATAATTGTGACAAGTGGCCCTTTAAGTTTGTGACAAATGGCACTTTAGACTTGTGACATGTGGAGCAATAGAATGGTGACATGTGTAGTTTTACAAATGGTGACACATACAGCCTTACAATTGGTGACATTTGTAGCTTTACAATCGGTGACATTTTGTAGCCTTACAAGTAGTGACAAATGGAGGCTTAAAATGAGTAAAATGTGAAGCCTAAAGTAAGTGACACATAGACCAATAGAATATTAACATATGGACCAATAGAAGGATAACATATGTACTAATCGAATGGTGACACATAGACTAGTGGAATGGTGACACATGGATTAGTTTGACCTTCTTGAATTTTGTAGAGGAAATGGATGAAAAGGCAATAGAAGTAAGAGTGAAGGTCTTCCATAAGGTTAGAAGAGGGAGAAAAACAAAAATGAGAAGAGAAGAGAAAAGGGGGAAGAGAAGAGGAGAAGGAAAGAAGTTATCAAGGTAAGTTGAAATTCTAGTTTCAATTTCATCTCTCTCTTTCGATCTGTCTTTCATAATTCTTAGACCATAAATTTGAAGAGACTCAAAGAATGAAAGTTGTAGATATAGGTCTTAACTTGACCTCCGTGAAAGTGGCTTGACAAAATAGTAATTAGAGCTCGAGTTATGCTTGTTTTCCTAATACTACCCGTGGTAGACCCCTGTGCAGGAACCTTGTATTATTTTCTGATTATGAGGACCTTGGAGTCCGAATTAGTGAAAGTATAAAACATTAAAAATTATTATTGATGTCTTATTAATTATTCTATTAATAATTTTGTTAGCAGATGTATTGATAATAATTTATTGAGGTTTGAGTATTGGTTACAAGTATGTTTCTTACTAGAAATAGAACATAATTTGGATGGAGATTATATTTTAAAGAGATATGTTGTTTATGTATTGTTTTTGATATATTAAAACTAATGGAAGTCTAGTTTCAGGGGGCACAAGAATCAGATCATTTTGATCTTTGTAGAGAGAGTTATGATTAAAAGAAGACAGCTTGTTCATAAAGGAACATTAGAAAGAAAAGGATGTAAACATTGCACATAAGGTTAGGTCAGCTTAATGGTTGAAGAGACATTAAGCTGAATTAGTAAGTGAATTATTGTCCTATTGACATATGTTAGAATAACTCTTGTGATGATTGAATAGGGATGAATTTGATTGTGGTAGTGTATGAATATGAGATACATGTTTGAGTAATAAATACACTGTATATTTGTATATATAAAGGCTCGGGAGCTATGAATCAAAGAGTTCGTATCGAGGATTGTTGAAGTCAAGGGTGTGTACACCTTCTTTAGAGGTGAGTTGGGGAAACTATATCTCTTAAATGGGACTAGGACATCCTAAGACATGCATGATTACTTGTATGTAAATCTTGAACCTAGGTAATGCATATTAGAATTAAATCTCAAAGAGATGCTAGTATACTTGTGTATTTAATAAATGACATTGTTTTGAATAAATATTTTCACTTAGAGTGCAACTGATATTTTTATTATGTATTTTAAGAAATGATAGTGTTTTCAACAAACCTACACTTGAAGTGCAAAAGACAATGTTTTATTTTTTAAAACTATATTTTTGAACAATTTTACACTTGGAGTGCAAAAGATGACTTTCATTGCATGAGATAATGTTTTGAAATTTACATATGCATAATCGGGTCATGTATACTATGTGTTTGTGTTCTCTTTTGGCTTAGAGCTATGGCAAGGTTTCATTTTATCGGTTGGATAGATAAATAAATACATGATGCCTTACTTGATTTTTTATACTTAATATTTGTATATGATTTTTTTGTGATTTGTGAGGTAACAATTGGCCAATTGTGTGCTAAGCACAACAAATTAAGTGACTCCCTATCCTTGATGCTAGTATATAAAAGTCGAGTCCTTGTATCGACACCTTCTACGAGACTTGCGGGTGATTTCACACCTAGGGTCTGGACACCAATGAGGTCATTACCTAGGGTGATGACATTTTTGACAACTATAGTCCAGACTCACCACGGATGAAAGTCGAGCCACACTGAAAATTGGTAGGTGTGCACACTAGTTTGGCCGACTAGTGGTGACATATATGATTATTTTGACTTATTCTGATATTTGTTTTCTAACAAGATTTGATTTATACCTGTGATATTTTTCTGCTTTTGTGTACTGGAACTAAAACCTATGTTCACTAGATGAGTGATTAATAGGTTAAGATGAGTGATTAATAGGTTAGGCCTATATGGTTCCTAATCAGTATATGATGAGTCATAGGCTAGGCCTATGTGTTCTATGTCATGTATGTTGACTTCATAGGTTATCTACACCATCTTGGTGTGTATTGAGTTCTATATGCAATATATGCTTTTCTTGCTCACTAAGTTTATAGCGTACTCACCCCCTTTGCTTTCTAACCATGCAGTTTAATTTGGTGAGCTTAAAACTTTGAGTGTATCGTACGATATTTTGACATTTTTGGGCATTACCGCACGTGGGTAATCTCTATTTTGTACTTTTATTGTATAGTGGCTCGTGAACTATTTTTATTACCATGAGTACCCTTAACCTGGGTATACTACGGTTGTCATGTACCCGTTATAGTTCCAGATCATGACATAAATAACATAATGATAAATTATTAGAAGTTGATATAATCAGTTTTAATTCAAACAAACAATGAGAATGAGCCTGCTAATAAAAAGAAGCATGAACCCAACCAGAAATAGTAAAGTTAAATCTGCAAACATGTTAAGGTATAGAACATTTCCCAAAAACTTTTTGACAATCACCCAACTCCCATGTCAAGTATGACATAGTGAAGATTGCTTTCCCTCGAAGATCTTATCCTGTGTTCCTCCTCATTGATCCACCTTGATATCCTATACATACTCATTATTATGTGCTAGAAGTAACTAGGTTTTTTCGACACAAATTGATAACTATAATGTGTTAGGAGTGATGACTAAAGGAGATACTCAAATGGTATATACCTAATTTCACCAAACTTAGTTTATTCATTATGAAAAAAATGAAGTTTCCACTTATTCCTTCAAATATTAGTGACTAAAAAGTAAATGCCATTGACAAAAAAAAGCATGAGTGACAAATATTTTGTCACTATTTTCAATTATTTTAGTAGTGATGATGTTGTCACAATAAAAATGATTTAAGTACTGTTACAACTTTATTCGTCACTACTTTATATTGTTTGTATCGACAAACTTGTCACAAATATCTAAAGTTAATGTAACCATATAGTTTTTTCACACATTCCATAGTTTTTAGTGTCAATACTTTGGTGAAGTGTTGCATAATTATGACCATTTTTCTAAATTATTCACTATTTTATTAGTGACAGAGGTATTTATGATGGGAGGTGACGATTTTAAAAATTAGACACTATTAATTGTAACATCACGTCACCGATGGGATGGGTACAGTAGATTGCATTCATGATTTGGCATTTGCATGCATTGTTTAGCTATGTATAATTTGGTAAATGGCAATTACTGCACTGGCACGTGAGAGTACATACATGTATGACATATTCCCGATATGATTGTGTAAACTGGAAAATTGGAAATAATTGGATAGATTGAGCTTTGAAAATGGAATTGGAGTGAGAAATGAGATTTAGGAGTTTGAAATATGGAATTGGAGAGTATGATTATGAGTTTTACAATTTTGAGAAATTATAGGAATTTTTCTGGAATTTTCGGAGTTATATGTCCGGACCGAAAAAATGACCTAATGATCGATTAATTGATTTCCGGTTCCGAAATTGATTTTTCAATGGCTCGGAAGGATTAGAAATTTGATTTGATGAATTAGGGTTAGAACCATTGGAATTCGGGAGAAATTAGAATC
>JANSVB020000176.1:16583-27153 GCA_025504935.2 Erythroxylum haughtii
ATGCAATCAGTTTGTTACAGGGAGACGCACTGCATTGGTGGGAATCAGTGCCTCACAGTCAGGTTGTTCCTTCGGTGTTGACATGGAGAGACTTTGTAGAAGTGTTCAGGAAGAAGTACCTCTCCAGAGTTTATGTGCAAGAGAAGACCAGGGAGTTTCTGAACCTCACTCAGAAGGACATGAGTGTGAGCGAGTATGAGCTGAAGTTCACACAGCTTTCTCGTTATGCAGCCAGCATTGTGGCGACAGAGGAAGATAAATGCCGTAAGTTTGAGGTAGGTCTTCACTTGGGGATCAGGGGGAAAGTCTTGATCCATAATTTCTGCGACTACCAGCAATTGGTGGATGCTGCACTCTAGGCTGAAAAACTAGAGAACATAAGAAAAGTAGTAAGCAGGAAGAGGAAGAGCAGGGAGTAGTTGTCTAAGAAGGGAACTAGTGCTCCAATGCCTGAGAGGAGCATAAGAAGCTTTCACACCCAAAGTGAAGTGGGTAGCAGTGGCTCTACAAGGAACAAGCAGGTGAAGGCAGTATCATGGAAAGCCTCTAATGTGGGAGGCACTGGAAAAGCAGGAAGGAGCTGGTTCACCAACCCCCTATGTGACCATTGTGGGAGACATCACCAAGGAGAGTGTCTCAAGTTGCTTGGAGCCTATTTTAGATGTGGAGAGAAGGGGCATAGGGTCAGGGATTGTCCACAGGTATCGGAACTAGAGGGGTCGCAGTTTCTAGCCCCAAGGTGTGTAGAGACAGTGGGAACCGGGCCAGTTACTGAGGTAGGCAGCTCTGAGACTGCAAGGAAGGATATTCCTCCAGGAAGGCCAAGGGGTCAGGCACAGGCAAGAGTGTTTGCCCTGAATAGGGAGGAAGCTGCAGCTGCACCTGAGGTTGTCACGGGTATGGCTCAGTTACTTGATTCAGCAGTATTTGTTTTAATTGATTCTGGTTCCACGCATTCTTTTGTTTCTGCAAGCATAGCATTACATGGTGTGAATTCAGTGCCTTTGGATAAGCCTTTGCTTGTTAGTACTCCTCTAGGGAGGAATGTGGTGATTAGTCAAGTATATGAGGATTGTGAACTTTTCGTTGAGGGTGCTAGATTGGTAGTGAATTTACTACCTCTAGACCTAAGAGGGTTAGATGTTATTTTGGGGATGGATACTATGGAGAAATATCTGGCCAAGCTGGATTGTGGTCGGAAAGAGGTAGAATTTGATCTGGGCAATGGTGAGAAGGTGATTTTCAGAGGGGACAGGAAAACATCTTCGCCAAGACTGATTTCGGCTATGTTAGCCGAAAGAATGATGGGCCAGGGGTGTGTAGCCTTCTCTAAGATTCAGTACGCAAGACTGATCTGTTTGACCAGCTGTTTGATTTCGGCTATGATCTGTTTGACTTTGGCACTGATCTATTTGATTTCGGCTATGATCTGCTTGACCAGCTGCAGGGAGAAAGGGTCTTCTCCAAGATTGATCTCAGGTCAGGCTATCATCAACTCAGAATCAAGGAGTCTGATGTAGGCAAGACAGCCTTCAGGACTCGGTATGGGCATTATGAGTTTTTAGTTATGCCATTTGGTTTGACCAATGCTCCAGCTGCTTTTATGGATCTTATCAATAGGGTCTTCAAGGAGTATCTATCTTCTATCATTTGGTTGATTAATCGTAGGCTACTGGAAAAAAATATTGAGTTACCTTTAGTGGTCTAAAATTGGATAGTAACTGGATAGAATTTCTTGGGTTAAGGTTGTTTAAACTCTTCTTTCAGGGTTTTGCTGCAGGCCTGATGCTGAGTATATCTTTCCTAGATTTGGCTCATAATGCCATAAATTCTATTGGCTTTTTGAAAGGCAACCTGTGGGTAAGCTATATTGGTAATCGCTGTTGGATTCTGTCGACATTCTGTATTTCTTTTAATTTACGTAAATGCATTCTGGGAGTTGTGGTGTCTCTGCAGTTTTTTGGTGGTGTTCTTTTCTTTGCTGTTGTTGCCAAATTCATCCCAGAGCCAGCGTTTAGCCCGGAATCAGATGCTAAAAGCAAAAAGGTTAGTGCAATCTATTCACCTAATTTACTGGTTGACATCAGTTTAGTTGGCATTGTCCGGTTCTCTATGCAGCTAAGTTATTGGAAGGTGTTTTGACAGTTTTACACTATGCTTGGTAACAGAAAAATGGGGATGTTGGGGGAAAGGACATTATGAAAAAACATCGTCGCCAAGTTTTATTCAGCGGCATTATCACAGCAATAGGTATTCCTACCTGACAACTCTAGCTTAGTTGCTCCACAGTTCATGGAGTTGGAAACTCTATTTTTCATTTTGGACAGAAGATATACTAGACATAACTTTAAATAAAGGGTCATAGTATTTTAGAACGGATGTTACTTTATTCTGGATCTCAGAATCTGGGTATCTTAAATCAAAAGAGGTTCTAGGGAACTTATGTAACTTTTCTGATTGAATGGATCTTTTCATTGATGATTTGCAGGCATAAGCTTGCATAATTTTCCGGAGGGGATGGCTGTTTTTCTTGGGTCAATAAAGGTAGTATGGGTAATAGTGGATTGGTTTTATGACTAAAGTACTCTATCCGCAACTAAGTTAATGGAAGAGTTGATGTTCAATTATTACTTAGAACTATTGGTCCTTCCACTGGCTGAGAGAACTGTATTCTTTCAGATATTATTTGTCTTGTAAACAGCCACAACTAAGGATACTCCATAAACATATCAAACTTTGTAAATCCATAGTGATATACCTAAATACCTGACATTTCCTGTGAAGACATCTAATCTGCCAGATGTTTTAAAAGAACAAGTGTTACTATTCTCATTCCCTTTAGAATATGTCATTTGCAACTAGAAGCAATCAATTAATCTATTAAATTTTCTTGCACACTTCTTTTACAGGGCCTACGCGTTGGTCTTAACTTGGCCTTGGCCATTGCTTTGCATAACATTCCAGAGGTATGCACCTTCATACAATTTTTCTCTTGAGTCTGTGATTCAATTCCTCTTCCATGACTTCTAAAGTGTCTAGTTCAACTAATTTATATATTGATTGTCAGCCAATTGGTTTCAAGAAGTTGAAAGATTGCCCAACCCAAAAGAAATTACATTTTATTGAGGGTGCACTTAAGTGCGATTATCTTTGGGTCTCATGCTTTAGATGCTATTAATGCTGCATATGAGATTGAGACTAATAGCTTCGACTTCCAAGCTCATCAACTTGCTCTTCTTCTATGTTCATGCCTTTTCAGATTAATCCATCAAAATTATTTCCCTGATAATATAAAATTCTTTTAGACATATACAATCTCTCATACCCAATCTACCAATACTTAGCTCCAAGAGGATCTCCTTTAATTTCTGTTAATTCTGAAGTCGAGGAAAAATCTTGAAAGTGGAACACTAAACAATTTTCTATTCCATTTTTTTTTTGTGGGTAAGGGGTTGGAGTTCAGAATCCAACAATTGTGCTCTAGTTTCACTTTCTTGACAAGTGTTGTTTCTTCCCTCTGCTTGTTCCGTTCATTTCTCACAGCTGCAGAATTGCAAACTGATGCTTTTATGAGAATTACTAAGAGAGTGGAACATAATTTCTCAGCTTGCCATTTGAGATCATATTCTCACATCTTTTCATATGGATCAGAAATGGTCTTGATAGAGAAGTTTAAAGCCTTGCTAATAGTAATAGTTGCATGTGTTTGCAATAAATTGGGAGCTAGTAGGCAAGATTCTAGGAACTTGGTTCAAATTAGGTGCCTTGTTATATCAAAAGAATTCATAGCTCCAGTCCCATGTTTCAAATAACAAAAGCAGTCTTCTGGTTGATCAGTGACCTTAAGAGAAAATTTCTGAATGCACCTAACTTCTATTTTCGTTTTTTCAGGGTGTTGCTGTTGCACTTCCTGTTTATTTTGCCACACAGAGGTGAGTGTTGCTTTAACACTGCTTAGTTTAGCTAGTTATATTGTGTAAAAATTCTCCTTAAGACGCATTATGATAAGCATGTTGCAATTGATACCAAGTCTAAATTGATTTTACTGAGAAGAATGGTTGGAAATATACTGGCAATATTGTCAAGACATACATGTGAGGTGGAGATTATTGTGTTTTTGGTCTGCTATTAATTAGAAGTGAGGTTATGGTGGAAGGTTCTGTTGATTGTTTTGCTAAGACCTCTCCTGCTAATATTCAGGGTATTCCTAAAATTGGCCAAGCATATTTGTCTTGGGAAGAAGACCTAGCAAATTTATGTGGTCAGTGATGTTGATAACGAGATATAGTGATGCCAGTATGTCAGTTTATGTGATCAGTGATAGTACTCATATTATTGGCTTTAAAGTCTCTTAGAGGAAAAAAAAATCCTTCTAACAACTCTAAGCTCATTGATTTCTATTGGATAACTTTAATTGCACTTTATTCTCTGCAAATGCTGCATTCATCATTTTAATGGATGGTTGGAAAAATGTTACGTACAGACAACATATTCTAGCTGTGGCACTATCTGATGCCTGTGATTTTATGTTGGTAAAATCTATGGGCGCTAGCTAATTTTGTTTCTTGGTGCATTGCTCGAACAAATATATATCCATTTTAGTGGTTATATTTTGCGGCAATTTAAACTTGTCATTATCTACAATGCTACTTATTATTAATCAAGTATCCTTAACTTTCAGCAAGTGGCAGGCATTCAAATTGGCAACACTTTCTGGTTTTGCTGAACCCCTTGGTGTTGTACTTGTAGGTACGTCAACTGCTTTTCATTTCATGTGATGCCAAAGCTCCAAAGTTTTATGATCCTTGTGATATATATATACATGTCTTTCACATGATTGCAGCATATCTATTCCCAAGCAGCATAAGTCCAGAAATTCTAGAGGGTTTGCTGGGATCAGGTAAGCAAATATTGTTTATCGCTTGACATGTTTGATTCTTTTCCAGCAATTTGTCACCCCAAGTCTGTATGACTCTTGCAGTTGGTGGAGTGATGGCATTCCTAACCTTACATGAGATGCTGCCTTTGGCTTTTGACTATGCGGGCCAGAAACAAGCTGTTAAAGCTGTTTTTGTTGGTATGGCATTCATGTCAGCGAGGTAATATATACTTTTTATTACTAATTGAAAGCTTGTTATCCATTTTTTCTTTAGCATGGAATTATTTCTGTGCACATTCAATTCCTTGCCTGCCTGCACGTATTTGAGGAAGGTAACCTCATAAATTCTCCAACACTGTTCCTTAACATTTAGAGAGACAAAAGGAAAATAAAATAGAAAGAAAGAAGAGAAGACGACTTCTATTATTCAGCATTATGTTTTAATACCTGTTTGTGTAAAGATTATGCCAGTGGGAAATGGGTAACATACTTGTCTTGGCTTGTTTCACATTTTCTTCATGATTTTATTTCCCGCATTTTGGTTTGAATATAGTTTCAAAAGTCCTAGAAACTTTGGCTTCCGCTGACAAATCTCTTTACAAACAATTAGCCATTTGACTGATTACTGTTCTTCAGAAATAGACTGCAAGAAGTGATTACTTTAATTGAGTTTCTAGTGCTCCTTGTTTCTTTTTGACCAGGAAACACATCTGAATTGGATGTTGCCAAGATGTTTTAGTCTGAATTAATAGTGGGCTATCCTAGCTTGCCTAAGATATAGGATTTTGCCTTGAGAAAAATGAGTGGTTATGGTGATTGTGATAATAAATGTTTACAAGGACATGTAACACTCAGCACGCTTGGTCTACTTGTGCATGCTATTGCCATGTTAAAAGAAAATCTGACAATTCTATTGTGTGTTTTGCTTGGTTTGCAGCCTATATTTCCTCGAGATCAGCTTACCTGAGGAGATGAGTCTGTAGCGATTGAACTACCATGTAACATAATTGTACATTCCCAACTCTTCCATATTAGTGGGGTGGAAGAATTATCAATACAATGTATAAACCAATATCAAGGTAATTATATTATTTGTGGATGAACAGCCCATTTTATCTCCTACATATTCCCACATTTTGTATGTTTGTTCATGTACAGAGATCTTTGAACATCCATGTTACTGAAACCAAAATTGGACGACATACAAATCTTGAAAATTAAGAAAGCAAAGGCGACCTTGATGTTATAACGCTGTACCTAAACTATACCATTAAGACCTGTGTTTTAACAGAGCCTTGAGAACTTTATGACCATGATTAGAAACTGTTGAACTGCTTTTGTTTGGTTTTTTTTTTTTTGGTCAGAGTTGAACGGGAAGGGAACTGTTAATAGGGAGATAAGAAAACATCTACAACTTAAAAGCAAAAAAGAAGGAAAAGTGTGTCAATTAAAGCAGAATTGGAGGACATCTACCAAAGTTTCATTCAAAAGCTTTATTGGGAAGAGGAGCAAATAGAGACATTAATTGAATGTACTCGTTAGAAAGCTTAAATAGCAAAAATAATAATAAAATGGACAAATAATCAAAAAGCTTGGGATATTTAGTACCGTCTTATGAGCATTTCACCCTACATTTCTTTCTAACCGCGTGAAGGCTACGACAGTGAAGAATCCGGATTTTCAATTTAATTTTATGATGTTTTATTTTATTCTATAAATTTTAATCATTTATTTATGTGAATCTCGCGTGAGTCTTGCATAAATAAATATAAGATTTGTATAAATAAATAACTAAAATTTATAAGATAAAATAAAATACTATAAAATTATACAGAAGATCTTATCTTAATAGTAAAACCCCGTTGCAAAATCTTGACAAACGTCTCTTCGTATTGAAGCTTTGCTCCTACTTCCCTGCAAAGGGAGCAACATTGCAAAATCTTGACAAGTATCTCTTAATATTTGTGTTCTGCACGAAGGACCTTCATCTTAAAAACAAATTATAATCTCATGGATAGAATTGGGCATCAATCAAAGAACGCAGAAAAGGCTAGATCAGGTTGCCTACTCCATAAAATTTCAAGTGTATGGATTCAGTTTTACAAGAGAGAAAAAGAAAGAAAAAAAGATGGACTTTCTTTTTCTGAATTGTCTTTCATAATTGTCCTCTCTTCTCACGTAACTTTTGTTTTTAAACAACTTTTTTTTTCAAAAGTGGAAAACTTTGCAACTTTTGATTGCACATATCTAGTTTTTGGTAAAGGAGGTAAAAAGATTAGATTTGCCATTGCCATTTCTTGATTCTCTCAAGCTAAGGTTTGTTTTGTGAATGTAAATGGGTATAGATCACAGGCGAGGCAATGCATTGTGATTTTTGAGATAAGTAGCTTTGTCATCTGCAATAGCAGCTAAGTATAGACCTCCCCCACCACTACGCCATGCCACGGACATAATCTTTGAAAGAAACTCACAATGGCTCTTTTGTTGGTGTCAAATAAAGGAATCTTCACGTGGGGTTTTTGGTGCCACAATTAGAAACTTCATTCCATCCTCATTTTGAGTTGAGAGTTGAGACAACACATTATACTTTGAATGAGTTAGCTTTCTCTTTCCGCGCACTGGTTAACCTAACCTTTCTATCCATCTGTACCCTTATTCAGTGAGGATCATCCAGGTTCTTCCTTTCTACTTCATACAAAAGATTTTTCAAGCTTTTAGCATCTACTACATGCATGATACCTTACATTATACCAAAAATAAACGAAGTGTAAAGGTGAAAGCAGATTTTGGAATCCCAGAAGGCTTTTTATCATCTGCACTTATCTTTACGAGAGGAAGTGGGAACTGTAGGTAAGGTGGTCTTGATTTCAATCAGCGTCAGAGTTGCTTGTCATTGGTATTTGAAAATTGATGACAGATCAATGGATAAAATAATTTTATTTCTTCTGTTAAATTTTAACGTCCAGTGAAAAGATTTTAACTACTCTTAAAAGACTGCTAACTCAGGTTCTCAATCTCATCATCTGGGACAGGTACTGGAGCAACCCAACAGTACAGATACTGACAGTATTGTAGCATGAAATGACATATCAGAGTGCTTTGACTGCTTGCTCTTTATCTCTATCCTTCTCTCTTTTAAGACACAACCAATTGTTGGCAAAGCTGCCAACAAGATCCATTCTCTTCCAGCCTTTTCCGTCCCCTCTTGCACAATCTTACAAAACAACTGTGTACTATCATCTGCAATCTACATTGATCATTCATGCACACCCTTTTCACACTTTCTCTCTCTTTCTCATCTGTCTCTCTAACTAATCATTTGATTTGAATGTTTATTGTGAATATAAACATAGTATGCATGTTCTGTCCATCACTGAAAGCCTTCTCGACCACTGATCAAGGAGAAATGGCATCACATGCTTCACTTAAAAGCTGATTCATTAGTTCTTTTTTGTTTTGTTCTTTTTTTCACAGGTTGGTTTTGACAAGCACTTCTCACTGCCACTTGCCCAGACACAATATGCTTATTCTGTTTTAAGTATCACCTATACGCAGGCCCAGAGGATGATCCTATAGCTATCGTATAGATCAGTCCTGTACTGACTCTCCCTCATTTTGGTCACTGCCATAAGACTCTTGCAGAAAGGAATTATTGTATATTGAAGACAGAAACCCACACACAAAATGCTTTCACGTTCTTTCAAATAGTAATAATACAATATCATTAATTTCTCCTCCTTCCTCAATTTGTTTTATCAGTTAACCCCTCGGTGTAACAAAACCGAAATGCATGGATGATTCTTCAAGATCTGGAGACCTGGTCAGGAATCCATTTGTACGTCCAAAGTTCCTAAACTCACTCGCTTTAATTGTCTATATTCACGCCCATTTAGCTTTTCAACAAAATCATCATCATTACACACACGTACAGGGAGAGAGTTGAGATCAAATGGGTTAATTTGCAGAAACTTGATCTAGATTAATTCATCGATATATGTTCTATCCGGAAGACTAAACAGCTTCTAGATTGAAAAAGTACGCGCTACAACTACAACAATTCTAAAAGGTTATGGAGAATAAAAGATGAAGATGAAGGACCAATGAGAAGGCGGCTCTCGAAGTAAAACTCCGATGCTTTGCGTAGGTAGTTTTAAGAGCCATGATTTTGTAGTAAAACGGCGCATCAACTGATTTTCTGGGATGGACAATCCATCACTGAGAGGACTCATTATCTTGCTCAATATCAGAGGCGGGTTCATCTTCTTCTTCAAAAGTGTCAATGCCATAAGCTGCATGGCCATAGCCGAATGACTTGATGTGATCTTTGAGAGACCTTTTATGCTTGAAATCTGAACCACAAGTGCAGTACCAAAGCTTGCCACAGTTCTTCTCATGGGTCCTCCAATCGCCTCTAACTGCAAAAGCTTTCCCACATTTTCTACACATAAAAGGTTTGATTCCATGCTTCCTCTTGTAATGGGTTTGGAGGGTTCTAAAATCTTTGAGAGGTTTTGCTCTTGGATGATCGATATTGTTCTTGCAACCTGGTGCACAGCAGTAACAAGGTAACCTGAGCATTGCAGTTGGTTGTGTTCCTCTTAAAGATTCTGGACCTTTTCTATACTGAGATCCGTGCCCCCACATATGCATCTACAAAAGCCAGTGATGTTTTCCGTATCAGAATGCGTAAATAAGCAACGTTTCTTGAAGGAATGATCAAGTTCATAGACCCTGTCACAGTCGTATAAGTGATGATTTTGATGAAGGGAAAGGATTATCGAACTCTACAAATTTTGGACCGGCAGCTTTCGCATATATCTTTTCCTTGATGGAAAATGAATGAATACTTTGTGTTACTTCAAGATTTACGAATATGCTAATTATTACTTGTATATTCTTGTTTGGGATGTAAAATTAAACAAGAAGGTAATGTGGACGTGGGGGGAGAATGAGAATCTGGGGTTCAGGAAAAGGGTGCGTAATTTTTTCAATAACGGAAGTAATTATCAAGTTCAGGTCTAAGCTAGGGGCAAAGATCTGGTCTTGATGCGGAGTGTTGGAAATGGCTGTTCTTCTACTTCTCTTGGGCTTTGATGGAAGGAGATGGAGAGTATATATTCAATGGTTTAGACACAAACTTCAAGGTACAAAAGCCATAATGGCTGATGAGTAGTTCAATCACATAAAGACAGCAACTGCTCTTATTCTCAGATATGGATGGAGCATATAATTAATACATACATTTCATTTATTCTTACTTTTTAAATCCCAAAGCCCACAAATCATGCAAAAAAGAAAGGATGAATGTAAAAGGAAGAATGAATTGCAAAGGCCTTGTTTAAGAGATTTAAAAGAGTTAAATTCAACGCGAAGAAAGATACTTGTTTTAAAGTAGAGAAACAAGGACAAAGAAAAACCCTAGCTAAGAGGACGCATTCATTTCTCTATTCTCAATAGTCCAGCTTATGAAACAATGGCAAGTAAAAGCTTGAAATCGAGCAAGAAAAGAAGTGGAAGAGCAAAGAATAAACATGGTAACCAAAGAATCGAAAGAAGAAACACAGAAAGGTGTTAGGAGAGGAAGCGAGAAAGGTAAAAGCTTTTGGAATCACGGTGTTCATTTCTTTGAAACATTACCTGCATGTTGTTGTATCTGTTGAAGGTCTTGAAGCAAAGAGGACATGAAAACTG
>JANSVB020000176.1:167135-178580 GCA_025504935.2 Erythroxylum haughtii
AGAAGAGTAAGGGGGATGGTGAGGGGTTAGCAAACGGCCTTAAAGTGCGTGTTTTGTGTGTTGTGAGAAGGAAAGTGGCGTGAATGGATATGGATTATGGCAAGCAGGGAGAATCAGAGCCTTTTATTAACGGGATGCCACATAACAGAGACCAACCAACATGAGAGATTGGAAAAGTAAACGCGCGACGAAAGAGCCAAGCACATTACCATTCAAATTACCATTCAAGCGTATCATCGAAAATAGATTGTCATTGGGTTACAAATGAAGAATATAATTTAGTGGTCAAACGAGTGCATTATTATCTCCTAGCATTCAAATTTTAGGGAAGTGTATGTTTTGCATTGTTGCACAAGTAAAGAGAAAAAGGCATGGACAAAGATACTTTATTATGCAAAGACCTTGAAAAGTCCACATGAACCACTGGTTGCGATACGCAGACAAAGATCAGTACACAATTACATGAACTTCCTCATGAACTATCCCATTCAGTGGGTCCACAAGACTTATCAGGAAAAGAAGAATGGGTGTTGACGGAGAAAAGGTTGCAAAGAGAAAACTGAAAAGTCATGTGATCATTGCCCACTGAGGACTCCAAGAAGCCATTTAGCAGGAGCGGCCATTTGATAGGAACAGACTTTTGACCACATGCATGCTTTTCCACTTGTTATGGGGCCTTGGAAATGGACGTGAATCCAGGGCCCTCTCATCCAACACTCGCTCGTAATGAAACCCTGGCCGTTTTGAGCCACAAACCTCAATCTGCAAAGGGAATCCATGATCTAGCCCCTTAGAAGCTCCTCTCTTTTGCTTTTTGGGGCTGACGATTCCCCTGCTTATGGACAGTGATAGTCCCCCATGGATTGTTGTTGACAAAGCAGCAAAAAAGCATACTGCAACTGTGTTTCATTTGTGTTTGGATCAATCACACGAATTCAGTTATGATAAGAAACGTAGAAGAAACTCTTAAGAATATACTAAAACCAACGTAAATCTCATGTTTGCACCTATTGATCAGAAACTTCAATCTCTAAGGAAGTTATTTATACAGTATAATTTTCAATCAAGGTAACATTTATGTAAAGAACGCAAGTATAGAATTTTCTTGTTAAGAAGAATCAAAAGTTAATCACAAGGAGTTTTGTATCGGAACTTTTGAACTTCTTAGATTTTTGTCCACAACTCTGCCTCTGTTTTCTATTGTACATGTTGTATTGTCTGTGAAAGTTTCCGGATGGATGTAGTGGTTTCGCAAATTTTAGTACAATTAAAAATTAAAAAAATTAAACGTACAAATATAAGTCAACACTCAAAATTTAATAACGCAATTTGACATACCTTGTTTATGTTTACGAAGTCCTCACTCAGCTTAATTCCTTTCACCTGTAATACAACAATAGTTTTACTCAAAGTATTACAGAGCCGTCTCACCAAACCCTTGACGCTATCTCTTGCCCTCATTACTCGTGAAAGTAAATCACACCTAATAATATTACTGTCTCGTACTAACTTCAATAAAAAAATTTCTTATCAGTGTTTGATAATAAAGGATGAAAATAAAATAACTCAAGTGATTGAAATAACGACGAACATAAACAAAGACATTTGAGAAAGAAAATAACTTACCTAACAACGTAGCTTCATCAACAAAAAAATAAGTTGTCTACTAAAAAATTTGTTGTGAAGCTTCAATATCGTCGACAAGTAATATAAAAAGGTAAGAACTAGATATCGTACCTAAGGGATTCCAACAAGTAAGACAATTAAATTAAACGATGCAAAATTACTCAAACGATCAACAATTGATTGATTTGAAAACGAAATAAAATAAGCGAATCAAGAGAATATGCAAGATGCAAAGTACGAACAAAATGTGACTAGACTTAATCAAATTACCAAAATTGGCTATTGGATTTCAATTGGATTAGGCACTAAAACTTGTAATAGTGGATTGATTTAGGATTTACTTCACTTAAGCAAGTCGAACCCAATCTTCATAGAAATTCTTTTCTTTTCTAAATTCGAGTTACCTACTTGGTTCATAGATAATTTGGAATAAGAGGCATTCAATACAGGAAGCCTAAAATTAAGTTTGTTAATCATAAGTATCCTCACATAAAATCCTAAGGTTGGTCTACGCTTTAGTCTCAACTATGTTGCTTCATTGATTTTTCGACAAATTAAATCTCATTGGTTATGACATTCAATCATCTAAGGCCTTAATCTAGGTAATCAAGCTAAATTAGGCTAAATATGCATTCAATCAAGAAAAAACCAATACAATAAAAACTATCCTAATCCAATATTGATCCTAACCCTAACTAAAAAACTTACTTTTACATATTCATCAATGTAACACAAATCATGGTCATAATATATATTTGCATTGATTAAATTCACAAAAATTAAAACAATAAAGCAATAAAAACAAACTAAGAACACCCAATATATGGTCTTCGAGAGAGACGGTTGTTGTTGTCCAAGAAATTCTCTTCTCACACTATTATTGTTTCTACTGCAAGGCCTCCATCACGCTACTCTATTTTCTCCTCTCCTTCCTTGCTATTGTAGCTGATGGGATGAATAAAGTTTTCATTCCACCTTACTATTCATGTCTAGGTTTTCACTCCACCTTTGTTTCATGTCGTTTTGGTTGCATGAAACACCTAAATTTTGTTGCTACATTGTCATTTCTTGTCCAACTATTGCTTGCTTTAAGAATGCCTAAATTTTGCTGCTACATTGTCGTTCTGTTGCCCATGATGCCTTCCACTTCATTCAAGCCTTCTTACGATGCCACTTTAAGCTATCTTCTTCTTACCAAATAGAGCTCCCATTTTGGCTTTTGCTCCCATTGCTCCAAATCCAATATGTGCCTAAAATTAAAACAAATAACTCTTAATTAGTATAATTTAAACATTAAATGGACAAAAGTTTAGCAAATTATATATCTAAAATCAATATAAAATGCTCATTAACAACACCTCCACACTTGAGTTGTTGCTTGTCTTCAAGCAACTTATTTGGATCACATCCACCATATTCTGTCATTTCATTTTTAACAAAAATCAAGTGTTTGCAATCCCTTAAACTTCGACAAACTTAAGTATCAAGCTACTATATATATCTTAATCTTTTCATCAATGTACATAAACAAAATCAAAGGTAGATATCCTTGATCAAAAGAAAACATAAAATTGAATTGGACTTTCCTCACGATATTTACTCATGTCACTCAAGTGTATAAAGGTTGTCTTTCATTGAAATCTTCTTCTAAGAGATTACACTACCATAGGCTCGCAAATTCACCTACTTTCCACTACATAGAGTACATGCCATTGTGGATCAAAAGGACTTTTACTAAAGGTTGCAATAGGGCTTAGGTTAAGGTAAGGTAAAAAGGCAAAGGCTACTCACAAGCATTCACAAAGCACTAAGTAACATGGGACAATCAAAAAGAAATTATGAGACATGCAAATAGAAACAGGAGATTACAACTACTTATCACTATCCAATGCTACTGTTTGATCTTTTTCTTTCTTCATTTTTTTAACTCTAAACATAAAAGAAGACAGTAGTAGCACAAATCAACAACAATTGAGTAGATGTACCTCTAAAAAAATCTTAGAATAGCATATAAAACAAAAGTCCCTAAATCAAAGACATCAAATATTTAGTAGTTCATTCAACTTGTGAAAGGGTTAGGCTAAAAAGTTTTCAGGTTTTAGTGCAATATGATTAATACAAAAACAAACAAGGTCAAAGGCTCAAAAGGGATAACAAAGAACAAATGCTTGGTGGGTCATTTAAGCTAAAGGTTAAAAAAAAAGAAGGCCTTTATCATGTCCATAAAGCATGCAAATAGCAGTATCAAATAGATTTAGAGCAAGTTCTAAAGGTAATTCACATAGGGAAGCATCACTTACAACAAAGAAAATAAATGACTGTGAGATGCAATCATATAGCTTAAGATGTCACATGTGCTTAAATGAAAATCCATCAAAACTCCACACATTGCCTCATTACTCAAGCAACAGTTATTGACTAAGTTTATGCAATCGACTACTTCAATCAATCCATATGGTTCACTATCCTCTTAAGCTGCCTAATCCAAATTCACACAAACAACTCAATTCTTATCCCAACTACTTTGACATAATTGTATAGTTAAATTCATCAAATTCAAGCGCAAAATTTTTTAAAATGGGACATAAGTTAGCTACTAAAAGAGTCGCAAACATTTAAGTGTGTATCTCTCTACATCAACATCTATATCATAAACATCAGCATACACATAATCTCAATCCCCCCAACCACTGTTTTAAAAATCATACAGGACCGGCCGGTTCGACCAGTGACCGGTCGGCTATCCGGTCCGGTTCACTCTTAAAAACCGGTTCTTAATTGAACCAGTGGGAACCGGTCAAAATCGATCAATTCACCGATCGAACCGGTCCACTGGTTCAATAAATTTTTTATTTTATTTTTATTTTTTATATTATTTGGTATATTTTTGTATTTTTTAATATTATTAATATTATATATAATTAAATATAATTATTGCATAATTATAACGTCACACCGGTTCGACCGGTGGTTGAACCGGTCGAATCGGTCAAACCGGTGATCAGTAAAACCTCTGGTTCGATATCCGATCCGGGTTTCAAAACATTGCCTAAACCTATTATATGCTCATGCTGGCTTGTCCTTTTAATCCAATTTGCTTGTCAAGTAACCTAAAGTTACAAGAAGTCAGTGAAATTCCAAGATGTAGCGTCATCAGCAAATCCAGACTATTAATAAATTGAATCATGTAAGGTCATGCTAAACTAGTTAAATTAACTCTACACCGCCAAAGAATTCATTTATTTGTCACCGACATTATATTGGAGGATTATAATGTATATCAAACTAATTGGATCGTCATATAAACTTCTTTTTTTTCCCAAGAGAGTCATTGACCAAGTGTAATTGATTTGTTTTTCAGTTTCCAACAACTCCTACCTTTGCATGTTCATCTACATTATGCAAGAGGTCTAGTAATCACGTATAATTCTTTATTTGACTTGTCGACTTTCTGCATCGTTCATTTTCACCTGGTCACCTCTACTAAAACAAAGTATAGAGTAATGGCAAGAACAACTTCATCTCCTCCATTAATCCAATTGCTGTTAAGTAAGGCTTTAAAATTTACGTACAAAATACAATTGCCTGCAATCTTAAAGCTCATCGCAATTGTATTTATTGTTATAAATTTTTGTCTGAGGTTTCCTGTTTGGTATTGGGTTACAAACTCGATGCACTGTGGGAAATTTTCAATTGCAAGGTATGAAAAGGCTACAGAGCCGTTTTCATTTGTATAATATGTATAGGGTGAGATCTGAAGCATATTATAATGCTTTAATCCAGCTTGTTTGGTCATTAAAAAATAACATGTTAGTGTTTGAAAGAGTCGAAAGCTCTCTATATAAGGGGCAGACCCTGGCGCTTAATTCATCATAAACAAAACGGAAAGGTTCTGTCTGCAAACATGAGAACCCGAGTAAGGGAGAGGCACTTGCCCCGTCTGATATGCGCTCTAGCATTCTGCCTACTAGCCACCAGTGTCATCGCAGATAATCAAAAACCTTACATTTATGCGTCTCCATCACCACCAAAGGATATTGTGCATCCATCATATCCTTACAACTCTCCACCGCCACTAGACCATGATCATCCACCACCACCACCAAACAACTATATGTCTCCTCCACCAACCAAGTCTCTTTCACCACCATACTACTATACATTTCCCTCGCCTCCCAAAACGTCTCCACCACTTCCATATCATTACACATCACCTCCTCCTCCACAGAAATTTCCGCCACCTCCATATTATTATGTTTCACCTCCTCTTCCACAGAAGTCTACACCACCTCCTTATCATTACACATCACCTCCTCTTCTAGAGAAGTCTCCTCCTCTTCCTTACAGTTACACTTCACCTCCTCCGTCAGAGAAGACTCCGCCACCTTCTTATCATTACACATCACCTCCTCTTCCAGAGAAATCTCCACCATCTCCATACCATTACACTTCACCTCCTCATCCAGAGAAGTCTCCACCACTTCCATACCATTACACTTCACCTCCTCCTCCAGAGAAATCTCCCCCACCTTTTTACCATTACACATCACCTTCTCTTCCAAAAATGTCTCCTCCCCATCTTTATCATTATACTTCACCTTCTCCTCTAGAGAAGTTTCCGCCACCTCCTTACCATTATACATCACCTCCTTCCCCACAGAAGTCTCCTCTACCTCCCTACCATTACACATCACCGCCCCCTCCAATGAAGTCTCCGCCACCTCCTTATCATTACATATCACCTCCTCCTCCACAGAAATCTTCGCCACCTCCATACCATTATATTTCACCTCCTCCTCCACAGAAGTCTTTACCAACTCCTTACCATTACACATCACCTCCTCCTCCAAAAAAGTCTCCTCCCCCTCCTTACCATTACACTTCACCTCCTCCTCCCGAGAAGTCTCCACCACCTCCTTACCATTACACATCATCTCCTCCTCCACGAAAGTCTCCACCAACTCCTTACCATTACACATCACCTTTTCCTCCAGAGAAGTCTTCGCCACCTCCTTACCATTACACTTCACCTCCTCCTCCAGAGAAGTCTCCTCCCCCTCCTTACCATTACACATCACCTCCTCCTCCAGAGAAGTCTCCGCCACCTCCATACCATTACACATCACCTCCTCCTCCAGAGAAGTCTCCTCCACCTCCATACCATTACACTTCACCTCCTCCTCTAGAGAAGTTTTCGCCACCTCCATACCATTACACGTCACCTCCTCCTCCAGAGAAGTCTCCGCCACCTCCATATCATTACATTTCACCTCCTCCTCCAAAGAAATCTCTGCCACCTCCTTACCATTACACATCGCCTCCTCCTTCAGAGAAGTCTCCGCCACCTCCTTATCATTACACATCACCTCCTCCCCCAGAGAAGTCTCCGCCACCTCCATACCATTACACTTCACCTCCTCCTCTAGAGAAGTCTCCGCCACCTCCTTATCATTACACTTCACCTCCTCCTTCAGAAAAGTCTCCTCCCCCTCCATATAATTACACTTCACCTCCTCCTCCAGAGAAGTCTCCGCCACCTCCTTACCATTACACATCTCCTCTTCCTCCACTGAAGTCTCAATCACCTCCATACCATTACACATCACCTCCTCCTCCAGAGAAATCTACTCCACTTCCTTACCATTACACTTCACCTCCTCCAAAGAAGTCTCCACCACCTCCTTATCATTACACTTCACCTCCTCTTCTAGATAAGTTTCCACATCCTCCTTACCATTACAGATCACCTCCTCCTCCAAATAAGTCTCCACCACCTCCGTACCATTACACTTCACCTCCTCCTCTACACAAGTCTCCACTTCCTCCTTACCATTACACATCACCTCCTCTTCCCGAGAAGTCTCCACCACCTCCTTACCATTACACATCACCTCCTCTTCCACAGAAGTCTTCACCACGTCCTTACCACTACACTTCTCGTCCCCCTCTAAGGAACTCTCCCCCACTTCCTTACCATTACACATCACCTCCTCCTCTAGAGAAGTCTCAACCACCTCCTTACCATTACAGTTCACCTCCTCCTCCAGAGAAGTCCCTGCTACCTCCATACCATTACACTTCACCTCCTCCTCCACAAAAGTCTCCACCACCTCCATATCATTACACATCACATCCTCCTCCACAGAAATCTTCACCACCTCCATACCATTACATTTCACCTCCTCCTCCACAGAAGTCTCCACCACCTCCATACCATTACACTTCACCTCCTCCTCCGAAGAATTCTTTTCCACCTCTATACCATTATGCATCACCTCCTCCTCCAAAGAAGTCTCCACCTCCTCCTCCACAGTAGTCTTCGTTACCTGCATAACATTACACTTCAACTCCTCCTCCAAAGAAGTCTCCACCACCTCCATACCGTTACACTTCGCCTCCTCCTCCAGAAAAGACTCCTCCACCTCTTTATTATTAAACATCACCTCCTTCATCTCATTTCCCACAGCCCCTGTATTATTGCAGGTCACATCCTCCTCCAAAAATATCACTCCATCCTTCTAAGAAGTCACCACGTCTTGTACTCTGAAAGAATATTGTTAGGTTTATTGTCTAATAATTGGAATCTATTGGATTCTAAAGAATAATAACTTCATGATTTAGTTGTTGTTTGTAATAAGATTTGTGCTTTTGTTACATGAAAAATAAAAAAGGAGGTTCCTTCTTGACCTAGCAATTGTATCATTTAATTTCTTCACAATTAGTAATGTAAGCTTTTTATGAACCTTTGGCTTATGTTCCTTTATGACTATTTAAGTCAACTATAAAGAATTACTATTTCCCAGAGTTCATCTTAATATTTAAGTGTAACTTGTCTAGATCATTCGTTCTACCTAGTTATTAAAAGAGATTCATATAGGAATCTTATTATTTTGTTGGACTAAACAAAGCTAGAGAAAGTGGCAACTTAATCAATTATTAAACTTTAGATGGAGGCACGTCTTGCCAAATGCCTAAAATTCTTTTACTTCTTCTCATTACACATTAGGAACTAGTTAACATTTTTTTCTCAAGTGATCGCTTAATAAAAAGAACTAAGCTCACAGTTATTTTGTAACACCTAAGTTCACGGTTCTTTACATCATGAATTTTAAGAACAAGTTAACAAATAAATTCTCTCACCACCAAGCCAAAACCTTAAATTAAATCACCAATTGCCTAGCTTAATGAGCATAAATTCATCATCGCTTCCCTTTAACAATGCATGGATTATGTTATTTAAATATAACTTTCTATTTTATGCTTGTTTCGGTCCCTAATTATCAGTTTATGAGATGAAAAAAGAGACTTAGTAGCTTGGGTTAATTAAACTGATATTTTTGGTTAGTATCAAAACTCGAGTCCATACCCCACCCAATTCGAAAGATGATGTAATTTTTAATTTAGATTAAACTCATTCTGAAGTATAATGCAAAATAAACCATAACTAGGTTATAAATACACCAAACTATAAACTAGGTTATTTAATGATTGTGTAAATCACTGTTTTATTGACATCATGTAACACAACCTCTCCTCCACCTACCTCTGTAATTGTTTCTTAAATATTAAGTTTTTGAAAAGAACATAATCTGGCTTAAAATTGTGCGTTAGCTCATGTTTAGCCAAGTTTGAAATTTCTCTTTTATTTTTCTTGTCAAACTTTTTAATTCTTAACCAAACGTATCTCTAAGTCAACAACTTCTTAATTACCTAAAACATATCATAAAATCAATCAAAGCAATGTAATTTTTATGAAAAATATGATAAAATTTTTAGTCAAATATATGCATATTATGCCAATATGTTCCTTTATGTACAGTTCTTTCTTCATTCGTCCTCTATTATTTAGTAAATTATTTATTTTCACATTCTCCTTATTTATCTTAAGCAATTATGTCTATATGGTTGAACTCGTATCTTAGATTTGTATCTTCCTCTACATCATACTATAATATTTTAGACTTCTTACTTAAACCTTCTTATAAATTAAGTATTACGCCATTCAATATATGTAACATATTTACTTCTTACTTAAACCTTCTTATAAATTAAGTATTATGCCATTCAATATATGTAACATATTTTCTTTATCTTTAAGTATAACTTTATGAGCATCCAAGTTTTATTTGAGAAGAGAAATCACTTCCTTCCCTCTCCCACTAAATTCATGATCAAGTCACTAAAACAAGCCCGTAAATAGATCTCTTTCATTGATTACAGTGAAAGAATATTCTAAATGGGTTTTAGTTTATGCAAGAAGTATAAATCATTGTTGTAGAGCAATGCCTACATTTCTTTATTTTGTTCACGCCATTATTCTTATAAGAGTTGATATAGTCCAAACTTGAAGAAGAAGCTAATAGACCATTCATTCTTCTACCTTATGCATAAAACCTAATTAGGACCACCACTAACTCTTAAACCACACATCAATAAACAATTGAATAAATTACATTGAAAAGCTTGAACTTTACCTAATTTTATAATACTTATGAATGGTAAAATGAGCTTGACCTTAATGATGTCATTTTGGTTAAACCACACATCATTTTGGGCCCATGCTTAGGCCGCATCCTAGAGAGATTAGGATAAGGATTGGGTTAAGCCTAACGATGGTTAGGTTAGACTATGCTAATGATAGGCCTAGTATAACCTAGCTTGTATCCATCCCCGGTAATATTAGTTAAAACTACTAAAAGTAGTAATAAAATATTCAAAATTTCAATTTCTAGCAAATGTAGTCTGCTATGAGCCTCACAATTAACAGTGTTGACATGGAGAGCCATTTAATAATTAAGCTAAAATAAACATTTGGAATTAATTTGACATAATAGAAACACGTCAAATAACTTCTAACTTAGCATTAATAGAGGAGTGGTGAGTCTTGTATATGCTAAACCCTCCATAGACATGATATCCTTAGTAGCGAAAAAGTGGACAATTGAACTTGATGAACTCTTCCCTTAACTTAAATATAGCTTAATCATAAGCTAAAGTTACCTTTATAGTCATGTCAAAAGTTCTAAGCTAGAGTTTTGTTCTATTCTTAAGAAGTGTGATCTTAACGATCCATTTTCTTTGATGCCCCTACCTTACTCCTTTGTAAAGTTTCATTGACTTTATATGGGAAGAAATTTGTTTTATTGGGATATGTTTCAAGGTAAAAAAACCTAAACCTATTATTATTGTAGCAAGATTGGCCAACAACTATTGTTATTAAACATGAGTTTATGCTTAGATTTAAAGGATTTGAGATATTGTAAGGTGATTAAGCCTAATTGAACATGTTTTCTCAAACCCTTGAAAGTATATATAAGTGCCCGATGGGGAGCAAAAGTCAAGGTGCAAATTAAGATGTAGAGGTATTAGAATAAGCAATCAAATAAGAAAGCAAATATACATTGAGAAAGAAAGAGATAAGTTGCAAGCCTGAACTTTTAATTTGTCGTAAAAATAGCCTATCGTTAAACCTTTTGTTAAAGATGTTGATGTGACAAGTCACGTCAAATAATACATTTTTCATGTGGATGACACATGTACTATAATTTTCACATATATAAATTACTTATTTAAAATTAAAAGGATTAATTAAAAACAAAAACAAAAACAAAAAGCTCTACTTTGTCTGTTGGCCCCCTAAATTTTTCTTGAAGATCAAGTATGATTTAAATAAATTATGAGGTCCTTAAGGGATTATTTTGTGGAGTTAATTATTATGTCAATGTTGGTAAGATTTTATGACATAGGTTAATTGAATTGAAGTATTAATGTTATAAGAATGTATGAAGGGCATTGTTGGAAGTTCACTTAAGGGTATAA
>JANSVB020000176.1:240840-264002 GCA_025504935.2 Erythroxylum haughtii
TTTAGGCAAATTTTCTTAATTATGATGATAATTAAGATGAAAGTTGTAAGATTTAAGCAAGTCCTTACTATAGAGAATCTTGTAGAATTCTCTCATTAAGCCACTATCCCAGCAGTAGTATAATCATCGTGTGGTCATATGAAATAAGATACTTAAAAGATTGGCTTAGTGTAAGTGGGAGAATTTTTTGTTTATGTCCTACAACTAATCGTCTTAGTTATAGCTTAGTGATAAAATAATTTAAAGGCATTTTTTATCTTGTACACGTTTAGATGTATATTATAAAGTCCATAAGATAATTATACATTGCAAATGAAATTATAATTATGAGATTCATATTGTATTTATGTATTATTCATAAATTGCTCCTAGTTATTATCCTATTAAGATTGAACATTAATAGAATGTAAAAAGACTAACACACCTTAGGTTTTTCTTTATGACAGAAGTAGTCAATCTCATAGGCTAAAGTATGGAGACACTTAAACAAACGTGTAAGTGTTTGTGAATGCTTGTTAGAGAACAACTTCACTAAAATAATCCAATACAAGAAATCTATTTGGAAAATTACTTGTATTTCTATGAAAATTGTAGCAGCCTAGATCACGCGCTTATAGCAAAGCAGACAATATCTATAAGCGGGTGATCTGGGCTGTTATAGTGGTATCATAGTTGGTATCTAAACTGTTGTGCCAGCTATGCTGGGCTCCAAAGAGGGCTGGGCCCTAAGGGGGTGGAAAGTGTGAGATTCCACATCGGTTGGAGAGGGGAACAAAATACGCCTTATAAGGGTACAGATACCTCTCCCTTGCAGACATGTTTTCCATGGCCTAACGCACCGGATCCCATCAGAACTTTGAAGTTAAATATGCTTAGGTGAGAGTAGTTCCAGGATGGCTGATCTCTTGGGAAGTTCTCGGGAAAAGCAAAACCGTGAGGGCTTAGCTGGGTTAAGGCTTAAAGCGGACAATACCTGTAAGCGGGTGATCTGGGCTGTTACAGAAATTCTTGTTGTGATAATTGTATAGGTGATCCTTATGTCTCCAAAGTTATCTTGTATAAGGATTACTATGTTTTGATAATACTTATGACCTATTCTAACCATAGGTTGTTCAGTTTGTAGTCACTCGATTAGCATGAATTATAGGCAATTAAGTGATCAAAATATTATTCATCACTCTAAAGCAATTAGGGAGAATGTTCGACTACTTTTGATTATTATTGATTTGAGAAGGTGAAATGAGGTTTTATAAATAGTATGTAGATGCCATTATTTGAATCAATAACTAATGGTAGAGAACCCATATGTTTAGACTTAAAATATATTAGACATTAATTGTATGTTTTATGTCTATTCGAAACATTGTGTGATAAAATAATTGAATTATACAAAAAAAATCATGCACGAAAAAATTAGCCAAAACCACTTTGACATTCCTAAATATGTGATTGGTTATGATGTATTGCTAGATGTCAACCTCAATTTATGATTAAAAATTGTTTAATTAGATAATTAAAGATAAATTAAAAAGAAGTTTTATTTTATCTAATTCTAATTATGAATTATAATTATAATTTATAATTATTGTCAACATATTTGAGAAACCAATCGGTCTCACATAAAGAATTGGTTGAAGAGAGCAAAGATATTTTAATAAAATTAGACTTAATTGTAAAGTTTGAGAAAAATTATGATTAAATATGAGGTATTTAATAAATAAATATCAACATAAGATATTGAATCTTATTTGGGCATAATTGATATTTAAATATAATTAAGAATAAAGTTTAATTGAAATTATAATTTAATTTTAGTTAAATTACTAAAATGTCTAAAACTTACTATGAATAAGCTTAAGCGTTAATGGAGCTAGCACTCCTTACTTAATCCTCTTTGTAAGAGTTACAAAGTTCTCTCAACATGCTTTGTAGATATCATTAGAGGGCAGACACTCATGAAGCTATGATATTTTAGATGGATCGAGTTTGAAAATGGTTTGAGGGACACGATCAGAAAAGGATCAAGCTTTAAAATAAGCTACAAATTAAGATTCATGCTTATTATGATTTTTATGTTAATCATTTTATAGAATTAAAGTGATCTTGGTTTTTAGGAAATAAAAATACAAAAAGGTTTTATAGTTATTCTGCTGCAGCCGGGTCAAATCTCGTCCCAATTTCTCAACAAAAAGTATATCAATGGTAGGCAATAACAAGCATTGTATGATATAATCTCACCTCATCTCTATGATAGACAATATGGGCAGACATTCGAAGGTAGAAAGCATGTATAAAAGATTTTAGGCAAATTTTTATTGGATTTATAGAGGGGTGTGAGAGGATGTATTAGGTGTGTAACTTGCCATTATAACAAACATAAGCTAGTATTAGTGCCACTTTATTTTATTGAATGCTTACTTACATCAGAAGGCAAAACAAATTTTCGAAAAGTGATCGATAAACTAACTAAATTTGCTTATTTATTACTTTAAGACATCCTTACACTACTCAATCAATTTCTAGGAGTTATGTTGCTCAAATATTCAAATTACAAGGAATGTCATAGAGAATAACAAGCGACGAAGATCCAACTTTTGCTAGTTCATTTTGGATAGATTTTTTCATAGTACAATGAGTCATAATATAGTCCTCTACTACTTATCATGCCCATACTGATGAAAATATTGAGATAATTATCAAGGCTTTTGAAACTTATCTTATATGTATAATAAGTGACTCTTCCTCAAATGAGAGTAAGTGGTTACCTTTAGGTAGATATGGTATAATACTAATTTCTATTAAACTATATAAACATACCTCTTTGAAACTTTAGTTTTGTTGTTCTCCTCCAATATGTATCCCTTATATGGTAGGTGATGTTAAGTTGCTAAGGATGTATCAAGTTATAATTGGTAAGGTAATAATGGTCAAATTTCATATGCATTAGGCATAAAACCGAATGAAGTAATTAGCATATAAAAAAAGAGAGATTGATAATTCAAGGTGGACACTATAGTTAATGTAAAAATTCATTTATAAAAGCAAAACAATATGAAATAAGGAGGATTTAAATTTTTTTTCCTGGTATTATATATTGGTTTATGCCCCACAGCCAATCATTTAGTTGTTCTTTAATGACAAAATAATTTAGGCATTCTTTATCTTAAACATACCAAGATGTATATAATAAAGTCTACTAGATAAATATATATTACAAATTAAATTATAATGAGATTATAATTATGAGATTCATATTGCATTTATATATTATCTCTAAATTGTTTCTAGTCATTGTTCTATTAAGACTGGATATTAATATAATATAACATACTAGCACACGTTATATTTTTCCTTATAAGGAAGTAGTCAATTTATAATACTCTATAAATTTTGAAATAAATCCCAAATTCACCAAAATTCACAAATATAATAATTCCACTAATCAATAAAATTTTCAATATAAATAAATTCCAAATTCACAAATTTCCCAAAAATCACAACTCAGTCCAAATATACTCGGAATTATTCATGAATGCATGTACAATCATTTTGATGTGCAGAAAAAATCAGTATTCAAGTGTATGTGTATGACATATTATGCATAAGCATGAAATGTGATTCCTACTTCCTCATCAATTTCTCTCATTTATTGTTTTTTCCCTTAACACGGGTAACGGGATGTTACAATAGATACCAATATAATGACACCTAGTAGAAACAAAGAAAAGGAGGTGGCGAGTATCTAAGTTGTCCGTAATCAACGACAACCATATCAATCAAATCCTCTGTAATAACAACCACATCAATCGAACACTAGCCAACAACACCAATTGACTTCATCAACGAATGAAGCCAATCAGCAACAACCTCCTTCTGCCTTAACTAGTGTTGAGGGATCTGTAAGTGCATTAATCTTTAACACCTATAATTGGACTTATGCTCAAGTATATTTTTACTTGTTTAATACATATTTTCTTATCATTATTCATTTATTATCAAGGTCTAATATCACCATCAAAAAAGAGGAAGAGGTATAGATAAAGGTTTTGAGTTGCATTGCAATGAATAGCAAGCTGTCTGTATATATTGATACCTCGTAAGGTCATCTTGTAGACAAGATTTAATCGGCAAAATTGTCTAGTGAGATAAGAATAATTGCCAGAACTAAATTGTCTTGCCTTCAGCATGCCAATTAGTTGAATGAAAGCAATTTGCTAGAGAATGCTTTGGATAAAGTTTTAGTAAAATTTTAATTTATTTAATTATATTCAATATTCTTTTTCTTATATAAAAATTAATCACACTTTTACTTGTTGCTCATAAATGAAATATTGACAACCTTGATGTATCAAGCTGTGTCACTTGACTTTTGAAACAAAGGACCAAGGATCGTCGTTATCGTCTCCATAAATATTACAAATCTTTTCTTTCGGATGACGAGGCAAGGAGATATATTCTAGAGCGACTGTCTCCAAAAAATTGAAACAGTTTGTGTGATTATTTGGCCTCTCCCAATGTTCAAGCTTGTTTTCTTTCCCTTCACATTTGCTTCCATTAATCTTATTAGACAATTTAATGATTTTTTTCTTTATTTAGGAAAAGTGAGAAGGAGAAAGTTAACAAATGAAAAATAAAAAGTTCTCACAACCAAGGTTTTAAATAATTGGTTATCATGCGAACTAAATTTGTAAATTCATTGTTTACAAGTTATAATTATATCAATAAATACAATATTATTTATTGTGTTTTGATTTTTTTCATCAAATACAGTTAGAAGGAACTACATGGAGAAGAGTATAATAGGATCACACTCTACAAACTAACACACTATAAGGAAGGTGAAAGTTAGATGTCTGAAGAAGCGCACAATAATTATGTAAGTATAAAATTTTATTTAAAATTTTAGTTTATTTATTTATATAGTAGTAACTAATAATATTTAAATTTCATATTGATTTTGTTTTTTTTAATATTAGAATAAGATATAAGAGTTGTTGCAAATATTATTGTTCGACAGAAATGAGTCAAATATAGATGACAGTTGCAATGCAGCACTTGGTACAAAATCCAGCTACATCAAAGGCCTTGGGTTTGGCCCAAACCAACCGATTTATCCTCATCAAGATCAACATATTTTAATCGTCTTCAAGAGGAGAACTAGTCTCTTAAGGCCAAATTAGAATGTAATGAACAAAAATTACAATGTAATGAACAAAAATTGGCTAAGCTTAAAAAGATAGTAAAAAATTACTTGGCCCAAATTATGTAAGTAGTGACGATGAAAACAAGTCTTAGTTATTAAACTAATATTTGTATTTTTATTTTTATATAAGTATTTTTGTTAACGTTTGTAATTATTTATTATTTACATACAATGCTTCTAATTTTTAATTATTTTTAATTTCATTTTTGTATAATAAATTATAAAACAACAATTCTAAATATTTTATATAATAATATGGATTTAAAATGTCGCTAATAATTATAGTTAAAATAAAAAAAATAAAAAATTCAAAACATAGTTAAAAGATTTTACTACGTTTTAAAAAATATAGCTAAAAACTTTTAGCTGCATCTACTAAATTGTCACCAATACATTTGGGCTACTTTTTCAAAAACCATAGCCAAAATTTTTTAATTATATTTTCAGTATCGTAGTTAATAATATTTAGCCACCAAAATTTGGCGTAACAAAACATGAAAGACGACGACATTGAAAATCGTCGCCTATCTCTGTTCGCTATGTATACAGTTAATAGTGAAAATCTATTAGCGACAATTGGCATAAAACGTTGCCTTTTATTTTTTATAATTGTCTCTAACAGGTATTAGCGTCGCTTTTGGGTCTTTGGGTGACGAATTATAGTAAACTCAAACCAGCTCACAGTTTTGCAGCATGAAAATAAAAGATAGATTGTTTGAGTTTGACCCGTAGGCAAAGACATATCATATGACAGTTGTCGTATTGTTAAGATTTTAGGTTTTTTTTTTTTGAAAGAAGAATTAAGAGTAGTAACTAGTAAGTCAATGTTCGCGCATGCCTTTTGAGAAATGAAGAAATTGTCAATAATTATCATTTGGGTGTAAATGGAGTTCAGAAAAGAAACGAACTATGCCACAATGGGCTACTCTTTTACATTGAAGTGGCTTAACTTTGGTAGAAAACTTCTTTGACTTCCCCATTTTTGACCTTTTTCAAGAATTTATTTCCTTTTACAAAAATCAAAAGCTGGACCATTTTTTTGAGATTGGTCATGATTTAGATAAGAAGTGGAATATTCAGAATATAAGAAAGAGCTGACCTAGTCATATAGACCCATCAACTTTTCCAACCCATACTCGTTTATCATTTTGTTGGAAGGGTGAAGCCGTGGATTTGGAGACTTTGGAGTTGTCAAGTGACTTTAGTCATCATAAGTATTGTTCAAGTTGCTTTTGATTTAACTTCAAATTAGTCAATCCATGGATTTGGAGACTTTCGAATAGACAAAATGACTTTAGTCATCACACATATAGTTCAAGTTGCTTTACATTTAAGTTCAAATTATAATTACAATTTTAAAATCTTAATCAATTAATAAATTAATTATTTTAATGTTCATTTTCTAAAAACATTCAACTCTATTGCACCTATTTGAACATATTTTTGAATTGGTTTATATTTCTATCGATTTAAAAAAAGAAAAGAGTTATTAAATTAATTAGAAAATCATGAAAAAAGAGTATTAATAGTTTGAAATAAGGAAGACTAAATCCAATATAAGAAAGTCAAACAATTAGTATACGAATCTCTATTTGAAATGATATATATATTTGAACTAAATTACCGAAAGGTATATGTCTCAACTATTTTAACAAAGCCACAACATATATAAGATTTACCAATATCACATAAGTTAAGGGGGCATTTTATACTGAGTTCAAATCTTTTGATCCTGTGGTTCCAAATTTCAATTTAAACTAGCAATATATAGTTTGTTGGTGCAAGATAATTAAGTGGATTTAGGAGGATATATATTATATGGAATGCCCTAACCTACATTAGAAGCCACTGCGTTTATATGATATATCCGTCAAACGCATAATTGATAATATTAAGTATATATCAGAACTCATTTTATTTTTCTGATTTATAAGCTCTTAACGTTTATTTTTATTAGTTTTAGTTCGATTTTGTTTTGTCTATACTACACTTTTCAATAAACCAAAGTCTCTGTGAGGTGGGGACAAACACTACAAGAAATTTGTGGTTTATCGACACTAAACGGAAGAATTCCATTGATTATAATAATTACTGCTAGAATAAAATGATGAACAAAGGTGTCGTTAATACGACCGTAAGTAATTTTAATAACGGACAGACATAACCATCAGTAAAATATACCAACGGATAGATTTAATTGTCGGTAAATTTTACCGATGTATGGTTTTTTCGTCAATAAATCGTAGAGTGCCTTTTGCGACGGTCTTATATATTCCGTCAATAATTAAAAGTAATACATTTTAAAAAAAATTCCTGACATTAAATTTTATTTCATGATCTTATGATAAATGCATAATTTCAACAGTTATAAATTATCTGTGCATAATAAATTTATTTGTTTATATATTTAATTTATTTAAACAGAAAGTTGATTGATGATATAAAGTTAAAATTATCTTAATTAATAATAAAACATTACAGTGTACATAATAAGTCTTTGTATTTGAAAGCAAAAGACTATAACAATCCTAATGTCCTGGTGGTCGGGTACTCTGAAGTGTTATCCCTCCCCTTCAACTCCTCCATCTCCTATCTCAGCTAAGTCATCTGCTCCATTAATGTCTGCACTGTGGTTCAAAATTTAGTGATTTCATTGGTTTGCGTTGGTCTAGTAGATGCTGTTGTACTGGACATGGAAGATTGCGAATAACATGTGTTCACAAATGAACCTAGCTTGAATATCCTTCCACGACGGTCCCTACCGCCCACAGCATCAAGATACGTCTGAGTCTCATCAACAGGTTGTTCCCCTTAAGACTGTCACTGAATCGTTTGTTATATTTGGTCATATTAGGAAGCAATGTTTACATTAGTAAGGGATTATTATTAAGAAATAATAATAATGCATTAATTTCACATACATTTAATTCTTTACATCAGCTGTTGACGAATGTCACACCGTCATGCTTCTTCGTGTGAGTATGCAAAAACAACTGAGTAGGTGTAAGCCTCATGCCTATAGATTTTTCCTACATATTTAACCTAAATTGTTAGATGTGAACTACATTTTATGAAAATTTCTAGTTTCCTCTATTTTTATGATATTTCTCCCCTATTGAACAAATAAAATCACTCAACACAGCTATATATAGCACCAGATATTTATACCATTATCATTATCTATAATACACAAAAGTAAAACATTTATAATATAAGTGTCAAGTTTAGATACTTACAAGTCTTTGTGTAAGCTCGTGGTGAGTTATTGATCCTCCCGTATGTACAGAAAGACTCTTTCTTTCTAAGCCTCCACGTCTGTTGGTGGAGTTATGCCCTGAGATGGATATTGCCTCAGGTGATGTCTAATATTCCTGCCAACGACTCCATATTTGCTCACCAGCCTTGTATATCGCACCAATAAAGTCGCGATAATATGTATGAGCTCGCCTCTCCCATACTTTATGTATGATGGCGTCCAAACTAGAATCCTAGAAAAATTCTTTCTGAAATAAAAAGAAAAAATTTAAACTACTATAGTGTAATAATATTTATCTAATTAGTATATATAAATCAATATAAAAAGAAAATAAATCTTTATTGTACCTCAAACTCTTGAAAGTGAAATCTCTTTGTGGCCTAAGAAATATTCTTCCACAATAACCCTCAGGATCAATCATTTCCTTAAATTTAGAAGTCATATTTCTAGAACACCATCCAGACGGAACCAATCTAATATAAGAAGTAATTTTATACAATGAAAAAATTGATAAACCTATAACTTAATTAAAAATAAATAGTGATTAATGTGATTTCACTTATAGATTATTGACAATTGTTATGTACTTTCTTCCATCAGGTCCCTCAACTCCAAGCTAGCGGACGTCTCCTTCATCGATAAAGCAGTATTCGATGATATATGAGTTGGGGATAGGGGATGGAAATGGTGTAGCATGACAAGTAGTAGGTAATGCCTCATCTGCAACTGTAGGCCTTGGAGGGGGAGGAGGTGAGTCAGTGTGAGCTACAGACTGGGACGATCCACCTTCACAATAAGTACCTCCAAACATGCCTCTAAACCTAGGTCGCATTACCTCACGTTGTTTCTTTGGTCCTATATTTTTACCTGAAATTCATTATTTATCGAATTTTCTACAAATATGAGAATTTGAATTCAATATTTTACATAATATATGGAAAAGGAAACAAAGCGATTTGTTGAATATCATATTCAAGTACAAACTATGAAAATGAAGGTTAATAATTGTTAAAGTCGTAGAACAAGAACAATAACAGCTCACATTCAATAGGACGCAGGTTGACCTTTAACTAGTAGGGAGATTGTTTGAAAAATTCTTATAGATACAATAATAAATCAACTTTAAAGCTGAGTTTAGTGTATTGCATCGATAAATCACAATGATATATTATTTTGTTTGATTCTATATGACATGGGAGTCGGTAAAAGTAAATGAGTCTCCAATGTTTGGATTCCCGAGAAGGGTCCTAGCATGTTCAAATGCACTAGTTGAAACAGTGATACTTCTTCCCTCAGCTGTAGGCTTTTGAACACCTTCTTGCAACAGCGTTTTTGCTATATCTAAACTTAAAGAGGATACAATGAATAAGTCGCCACTCTTAGTATAGAAGACTAACTCTCCAGATGAACTACTAGTGGGAACATATTTACCTAAAACACAATTAGTGTAGAAATTTCATAATATCAAATTAGAAAATTGTTAAACGAACCAAAACTGGATATTAATGCATACGTGACTGTGTAGATGAGATTTGTGGAATTGACGAAATTTTCAAAAGAACCGATATCTCTAATCCTTTATAGACTGTTGTGACATTGCTCTTGCCTCTATCGGCATACATGTCATCTTCAAGATTCAAGGAAGCTTATAACATGTAGTATAGACTATCAAATGTGAATATATATAATAACCTCATAAAAGGAAATGGGATGTACATAATAAGGAAAGAGACGTTGTCCAGATCATACTAAACATCTTGAAGTAAAAGATTAGCCATAGAAGGCAAACGATCCTTAATGTATGAAGTGGCGATTTTTCCTACATTGTTTATTCCTTGGGTTGGGACAATTTTTCCATATTCCTCCCAACAGAAGGAATTATTACCATCCGGAACTAGTTGCCATGTCGACATTCCTTGAATAAGATTTTGAATGAAAGCTTTACATAATATACTGAAAAGGAAATAATTTATTTGTTGATTAAAATATTCAATTACAAAAACAAAGTAATCGCTATTATAACTTAATTGTAAATTACAATCATCATCTTCTTCGGAAGAGTAAGAATCAAACTTCGACTCTTCTTCAAATCTTTGACCCTCTTCATCCTTTCCAGATGAAATTTTAACATATTCATTAGATGGATCATTCAAAGGTTCATTATCGTCATATATTACAGATGCATTTATAGAAGTGACATCTTCCTGAAACGCTTCACTTTCAATTCTCTGCTTTCTTTGTCTGTGTGATTCAAAAACATCTCTAGGATTAACTTTGCAAACCGCCAACCAATCTGTCTTATCTCATCGTAAGCTTGGAAAAGGGACATAACACACCTGTTTCACTTGCATGCCAACATGAAAGATTCAAATTGTCTCAATCTTCTTCGATAGTTGATTTCAACTAGATTGCATCGGCTATGCACTTTTGTTCTAACATTTGGAGTCGGGTCATAGCAGTCATATTTAAATATCACACATCGCTTAATTGGCAAAGTAGGGTACTCAACTTCAAGTATTTCAATAATTTTGTCATAGTAATCCATCAATTCTCCCTGTATGGAAACTTTACTATTTATTGTTGCCATGCTATGTCCATGATATTATGTATGGTATTTGTATCCATTCATGAAATACATCAAATACGATATAACAGTTCGCAGAGATCGCTTTGCATGATCACAAATGAACTTGATCCCTATTGGTTTTTCTAAGGCCTACATAAAAGAAATTATCATATTAAAGAGTATAATATCATGAGAACACTTAAATATGGTATTGAACTATAAGAATAATTGTAAGTGAAAACTTACATATCTCTCGAACCATCGAGGAAAGTTTCTTCTAACTTCTTTATTTATATCATCTTGTATGTTTTCCGGTAGTGTTGGCCCCCAAAATTTTTTTCTTTAGCTACGCTTGTTTTAAATAATTATGAGGTTGGAATAGGTGAATTTTTAGGAGTTAATTTTTTTTTATGTCTATGTTGGTAGAATTTATTTAATGGGTTAGTTAAATTAAAAGTAGTAAGAATGCATAAAAGGGTGTTTTGGGTAGCTTTCTTAAGTTTAAAAACTAGAAGGCATTAAAGGAAGGGTAAGGTGGAATTTTTTCAATCATTAAGGGTTAAATGGGAAGAAAGAAGTGTTTTCCTCTTCCTAAAGAGGGGGAAAACGAAAATAGAAAAGAAGGAAGTGAAATAACAAATCAAAGAGAGAGAATAGAGATTTCGGTGGTTGAGAGGAAAGAAGAGAATTGAGTTAGGGTTTCATCTTTTCTAAGCCTTCTAAAGAGATTTTGAGGTTTTGCAAGAAGAGAAAAAAGTAGAAGAAAATAAGAGCTTTTTTTTAAACCAAACATCTCTTCATTTGGTGAAGATTTAAGGTAAGAACATTTTAATGTTTTGGATTTTGGAAGGGTTTTGGTTCATGAACCTTAGGAAATGCATGGGTTTAGGTACTCTAGGATCAAGTTTAGTAAATGTACTATGTGGATCTTCCATTTTTGCAATCCTTTTGAACTTGAAATTTTTACCTATGAAAAGGAAATCAAGAAAGACAAGAGGAGCAAGAGGAGAGGCACATTCGAACAAGTCATAGTCAAGGAATTCAAGGTAGGTTACATTTTTATAATTAAGTAATAAGCCATAAATATCACTTTCAAGAAAAGGAAATAAATGATTTCAACTACTTTTAAACTGTGCATTTATTGCGCTTTGAACGCTTTGAAAATGTGTTACATGTTTAGAACATGTATTGTGTTATGCCTTATAAAAGGAAAAATGAAATGATTCTTTTTGAAAGAATAGCAAGTTTATCAAATCAAGTTTCCAAAAAGTGTGTCACAAGGGCGAACTATTTTCAGTTCATGAATTACATATTACGTAGGTTTTGTGTAGTTCACTTCAAGAATATCATGTACACGTTGACCAAATTAAAAGCTTCTCCCACCTGCTCGCTAGTGACACGGAGCTTCTTCATGGACTCTATCAAGTTTACGGCTATACAAGACCATTAAAACTTGAATTGAAAGCCTTTCTAACTTTTAATGCATGCTGTGAATGATCAAAAAATTTAACATAAATCAAGTCATCAATTATTAATCAACCGAACCACAAATGGACCAAAATCATACTCCTTTCATTCAATTCAACTCCAAATCCAATCCATTATCCATCTCCAACCAACAAAAAATCACAAATGCTTCACAATTTCATTCCAACTTCTCATTCATAATCACAACACAAATGCAATTAACTAGAAAAAATTCAACAAAAATTGAAAACACACCCAAACATAAATTCACAATCAATATTATTCCAGATCGGGTTGGGTCAGGTTTAGATTTGGATATTATTCCCAAATTCGACAACTGCGGATGCGTGGGTGACAAACGAGAATAGACGATGGTGGTGTGGTGTGTTAGTGGTTCTCATGGAGGATGACTGAAGGTTGATGGAGGTCCGAATGAGGCTCAGTGGAGACAGGTTCACGTGGTGGAGAAAGATCCGAAGATGACAGCCAGAGAAGGTTTGCGTGGTGCACTATCGGAGAGGTAGGACGTAAGAGCACTGTTGGAGAGGCAGGACATAGGAGCACCGCCGGAGATGGAGAGGAGAACGAGAGAGAGAGAGAGAGAGTGGAGAGGACGAGAGCGTGAGATAGAGAGAGGATGAGGTGAGTTTGAGAGAGACAAAAAAGTGAAAAAGTAGAGGCAGATATCGGGGAGTTGGGGTTAATTATTTTTTATTTTGCAAAAAGGTCCTCAATTTTTATTAAAATTACAATACCAACCGGTATATGGCCAGTATTTTGAGTGTCGGCTGGTACTTGGCAAAAACATCCAGTATCAGTCAGTACCTGTGGCCAGTACCAAACATGATGATACCGTTCCGTTTTTCGGCCGGTATAGATGGGTATTCGATACCTTGATCTACACTAAATACAATTCAAAATGCATCCAACAGTGATCATATCAATGGATTGACGAAATCGAGGAAATGCTGGTCGATTCGTGATCTTATCGATTTAAAGTGCAAGAAGGCAAAATGTCAAGTGTACATCGTCAATTTTGTCATCCACTCTGGTGATTTTCCACTAAATGTGGCCCTCCTAATGAAAATTTATGGTCAGCAAATAGAAGATCTCGATTCAAACCGTAGAGAAATCTTACCAACTTTGTAAGAGGCTAGAAGAATGCTAGAATAATTTGTTTGCAAATGTGCATCTTCATACTATCTGTGTATCCTTTTCCGATTTAACAGAAACAACCCGTAATGAATAGTTTAAAGAGGATTGGATCGATCAATTCAAAAGAATGTGTTTCATGTAATGAGAAAGTTATTTAACTTACCTCTCATAATTTATTTTATTACGTATTAGTTTTATGATTTGATGTATCGGAAAACGTATATTACTGCTAATCCAGTATGGAAAGTTTCCACCCAAATAGAGAAGTCGATCTTCTATTATTAAATACTTCATATCGAAAATGCATGCTTGAATTGGAGTATTCTCTTATTTTTCAATTTCAACAAAGTGCTGCCTTTTCCTTCAGCATACTTTTGAGCCATGCTTCCTTTTCCCCTCTTAAGCTAATCCCTTAACAAAAAGAGAAGTAAAAGCTTCAGTTTCATGCCTTTTCAAGGCCAAACCAATCTCAACACCTCCAAGTCCATCACTTGCTTCAGTCAAAGCTATTGCTCCTGTCTTGTCTATGGACGTAATGTCTACTTTCTTTGGTCTTCCCCACCCAAAATCACAACTGTAGACCTGAAACTGCATCGACCCTGCCACAGTTATACAATCTCCCGGTTTAATGCTAAAAAACAATGGCAGCATCTTCTCCATTCCATCCAAAGGTCCCCTCTCCAATTCCTTAATCGCGTTACTGATTCTTAGTACGGTCTTGGCCAGCCCATAATTTTCCTCCATGAAGATTGTGGCCTCTGCAGCAAAGAATTTGCCAGTAACACAGTTTCCAAAATAGTTGTTTGGGACCGGAGGGTCTAGACGTTTTCTAACATCTGCTGTGAAACCAAAGTAAATGCGCGTGTTACCATCCTCTTGCCTTGCTTTCAACATACAAATTGATGTGTAAGCACATGTGAGTACAAAACTTGATAAGTGAATCGGTGTTGTGGAATTAACAATATCACTTTCCTCCTTGTTGACAGCCTCCAGTTGTGACAAGACCTTTTCCCTTAACCTTTTTATGTCGTCACGATTCAACTGAAACGTAGACCGAACCACGTTTTGTGGTACAAATATGTTTTGCCGTAGCTTCAAGCTTCGAGGGTTGCTCTCGTTACCCAACATGCTCCGGTTCACTTCTGCCCATTGGTTCAAGAACACCGTTTGAAGTCTAGCTACGTCTTTGATGACGGTCCTGTCGAGGAAAGGAGTAAGTTCTGGTGGCAAGATAGGTGGATTCTGTTCCTTTAACAATTGTTTACAAATATAAGCCCATGCTTTAATGAATAAGGTTGTAGATCTCCCATCAAGAATCGCATGATGACTATTAACAGCAATACAAAACCCTTTGTCTGGAAACGCTGTTACTTGCAGAGCAATGGGTGAAGACACGGTATCAGAACTTGGCAACTGGGGTATAAACGGACGTAACTCGGCAGCTTCCTTGACTCCGTTGCTGGACAGAAAATCAAAGTCTGCGTTGGACTCGGCTACAGAGAGTGAAACAGTGTCATTAGGAGTGTAAATGATAATAGGTTTAGGGCAATCTGAGGGCCATGTAAGACGGCCAGCTAGAGGTATGAAGTGAAGGAGTGTTTGTGAGAGTGATTGCTTCAGTTTGGGGACGACAATAGACGTAAAGTATACGGGATTTAACTCCGTGATTTGGTAGAAAAATATGCGCTCCACTGGGGGAACTTGAAACCATAACGTGTCGAAAAAGGTGAGAGGGAGAGAGAAGTCGGCGGCCGACTCCGGTGACTTGTCCCCCGGAGCAACTTGGCATACCTCTAGTATTTGGGTAGACATAGAAGATGCCGCGCGACTTGGTGTAACTCAGTAGACAAAGACTTCTGGTTTGATTTGCTTCTTTTTCTCTTCAATAACGAGGGGGCGAAATTAAATAGATTCAAGTTTTAACTATTCACATTGATCCATTAAAAATTGTTAGATTAATCTTATTTTAAAATTAGGGACATTTGTCCCATTCTCTAAATTGTAGGACTGTTTGTGTGTTTAAGAAAATGAGTCATAGATTCAAAAGAGCCGGCCTCGTTAGGATTTGGCGATTGGCCAATTCGATACATGTAGGAGGAACACATTCACATTGCATGCGTGGAATTATCGGTCAATTGGTTTGGTTGGTTGTGGGACTATCAACGGATGTCATTATCAGATATAGCTAAAGATGTTGGACTATCGGGACAAAACAATGCAAGTATATCAATTCGAGCAGCCATCGGTCGTGCTCTTATTCCTTCGGAAACTTCCGTGCGGTAACTTAACCTGACTTCTTGTGCAAGGGAAACTGTTACGCATAGTCTATATCAAATATATATAGTTTATATAATTCCAAAGCACTAAATTTATACTTGATTTATTGCAAGGATGAAACAAGTTTGTTGTGCATAGATTGTAGTACAAATTGATTTGCCTAATTAAAAATCCAAACTTCCAAATGTAGAAGATTTATTGAATTTTTCTAAAGATCATCAAAATTTTCCAAATGATTATATAAATCACAGAAATTTTAACTAAATTAAATTTTATGTAAAGTGTAACGGTTAACTATAAGGACTTGTTTTCATTGACATAATTTACTCAAACTAAATTTACATTAAATTCTTTTGGTAATATATATGCAATTAATACGCATCAAACGGATATATATTTCTATAAATTTATTCAAATATGTCACTTTATAAAATAATGTATGAACTTGAGTGAAATATAATTAAAAATATTCCATGAGATAATTAAATTTGATATTTATCATTTTATAATCATAAATAATATTTAAAATATAAAATTGTCCTTAAATTTAATCTAAAATTGAAAATTTAAGGTGAAATTTAATAGACAAATGAAAAAAGGATTATCTTCCATATGTTACTATATTTATAATTGTAATAACATTACAACAAACTAGGTTTTAGACCGTGATTAAAAACATAGGCAATTTATCAAAAAAATCACACATTATTATTTTTCACATTTTCAATTCCCTGCCAAAAATGTCTCTAATTCCTTATCGCAGAAAATTTTAGGCAAAATTTTTCAGAATTTTTAACTCAAATATTAGTTTTGAAATTATTTTTGTAACTAAAACATTATAAATATGTAGCCAAATATCAATAAGAAGTCAATGTTGGTAAAACAAAATATTTGGCACCATATGGTGGAGAACAAAAAAATGTAGCCAATATTTTTTGGCTGCATCTTATACTAATGTTGTTATATATATTTTTGCTACAATTTTTGTAATTTCATAAGTATATTCTTTTAACTACATTTTTTAAAATTTTGTAAATAAATTCTTTTAACTACAAGCATGTTAAAACATTGTCAAAGGCTTTTGTAACTTTTTCCACAATTCAAAGTAATAAGCAATTTTGCAATATTTTTTGTATGATGTCTCAACATATTTTTTGTTTCAATTATTTGCTTATTATTATCAAATTAATTTTTAGAAAAATATTATTAATTCAAAAATTTGAGCATTCCTTCTATAAGTAACATTATAGAAGTATCATTAAATCGTAACAACAAATCTAATATAACATTAATAGGTAATTCTTTGTTCCTACCAAAATATTAATAATAGTATAAGCATTCCTTATAATGTGTAAACAAAATGATGCGGAGAAGAAAAATCATAAATTAGAATATGTGTAGACATAATGTAAAAGATTAGCTAAAAGTATTGTCCAAGTTTATAAACTTGTAAGAAATAACAAGCTTGGTTAAGGTCAATTAAAATTATTATGAGAAAATTGATATTCTAATTATTTAGTTCAAATTAAAGCAAACGCTATATAACTTTACCATTCACAACATGGTCACTCATCAACTATATATTCATCCATTCTGTAATTCAATAATAAATTATTAATGTTAAATTATAATATATATAGGAAGTGATAGAACAAGGTTATAACTTAGAGTTGATACCCTTCACATTCCTCTTCATTTCCATTATAATTTGAGCCAATTAACCTGTTGAATAACATATCATATGTTGGCCCCCAAATTTTTTTAGTTAAGCATGATTTAAATAAATTATGAGGTTTTGATAGAATAGTTTTTGGAGTTAATTATTATGTCCATGTTAGTAAGAATTATTTCATTGGATTGTTGAATTAAAAGTGGTAAGAATGCATGAGGGCAATTTTGGAATAACACTTAAGCATTTAAGATTATAAAGCATTAAAGGAAGGGTAAAGTGGACTTTTAGCACTCATTAAGGGTAGAATGGGAAGAAGAAAATGTTGTCTTGCTTGTTAGAGGAAGAAAAACATGAATTGAAGGGTAAGAAGAGAAATAACGAAAACAAAGAGAGAAAGAAGTGAGTGTTTTAGTTCTTAAGAGGAAAGAAGGAAGATAGTAGGGTTTCTTCATTTCTTAGTTTTCAAGAGAGAATTTAAGGTTGTTCAAGAAGAGAAAAGGAAAGAGGAAGATAAGAGTTTTCTTTTGAGCCAAACATCTCTTCATTTGGAGAAAAGTTAAGGTAAATGAATTTCTTATCTTTTGGATTTTTGGAAGGATTTTGGTTCATGAAACTTAGGAAATGCATGGGTTTAAGTATTCTAGGATCAATTTTAGTCAATATGTTTTCTTAGATTTTCAATTTAAATTCCTATTAAATGGAATTTTGCTAATGTTAAAGGAAACCAAGAAAGGCAAGAGGAGTAATAAGAGATGCATCCTTAAGCAAGGAATTCAAGGTGGGTTACATGTTTATAATTGAGTTAAATAAGTCATTAATGTTTCTTTCAAATAAATGAAATTTAATGATTTCAACTACTTTATAAATGTACATTTATTGCTCTTTAAATGATTGAGAAAGTGCTACATGTTTGGTGCATGAATTATGTTGACGACATGTTTGAAATGATATTATGTTTATGAAATCATGTTTTGGAAATGTGCCATTTTAGGCAACATGTTTACAAGTTGTGAAATGCATAATAATGTAGGTTTATGATGTTCCATTCTGTTATGGCAAGTGCACTTTGACTTTACTAAAGACTTCTCCTGCCTTCCCACTAATGACATGGAGCTCCTTCACGAACTCCCTCATGTTTATGACTAAGCAAAACCATTATGTGGGATTGCAATAGTACATTCTATTTACGACCTATAGAAGACCATTATGTGACCTACCAAAACCATTCTAATCTGCTTATGTGTTTATGATTGGTCGACAAGTTTGATGCATATGTGAATTATGTGTTTATGAATTGTTTTATAAGTTGAGAATTTGGGAAATACGTGCTTTATGGTTTTGATGCAAAGTTATTATGACATTTAATACTTTTAAGTCTTGTTATCGATTATAAACTTGTTACCCATAAGATTTTAAGTTTACCCCCATTCCTTCCCATCTCCAGGTGATGACCAAGAGACTGAGTAGTCAAGAGTCATGGCATGACTCTAAATTTGCATGTTTTTGGATTTTGAGTTAGATTATGCAAACACAAGGCTTTAAACACACTTCAAGTTATACTCATTCATGTAACTTATGTATTTTTGGATTATGAAGAAAATGATGTATTGTGACTTGAAATGCCCATTAAAGTTTTGTAAAACTCTTATCTTTTGATGTTAATAAAATATGATTGTGTTTTGTTCATGACTATCCAAGTTTTGTACATTGCATTTTCAAGCTTTTCATGGGGTAAAACTTGTTTTCTGACTTCAAGGGAAAAATTGTATCAATATATGCTGAATTAGATAAATTTGTTTTCTTAGAAATTCTAGATTATCGTTCTAACTTTCCAACGATATAGAGTATGAAATTTTTGGATATCGAAGTTGAGAGATATGATCATTATAAGTTAGTGAAGTTGCATGGGATGTATATATAGGACAGCTATATTAATTTTCGATTTTGACCCTTTTGAAGGCAAAAACTTTCATTGAGTCTTCATGAAAGTTGTAGGTCTAGAAGTCTTCTTCAAAACCATCTTAGAATGACCTTAATCTAACATCTCTAGTGAAAGTGATGCTCGTTTAAAAACAACAGGTCTAATGTAGAAAATGGGAAGTTACGATCGTGACTATGCTGAAATTTTTAAAAGTCACGATCGTGACTTCCGATGGGAAGTCATGATCGTGACTCATCACTGTCATGTACCCGAAGCTTTTTCCAAACATAAACACCTTTGATTCTTTTGGCCATAACTTTGTCATCTGACCTCCAAATGATTTGATTCTTGAAGCAAAAGATTCCTAACACATTTTTCTATCTCTTTATAAGAATTAGTAGTTTTTGATGTTGATTTGAAAATGATTGATGGAAAGAAAATGAGGCAATCGATTGGAAGAGCATGAATAGGTTATTTCACTAAATATACTTTGGTATTTTAATCATATCTCGATTTGTTGAGCTTCGAATGAGATGATTCTTTTTCAAAATAAACTAGAGATATAGAGCTACAATTGTTCTAAAGAAATCAATTTGTGATTTTGGTGACTGACTAGTGTGAGCACGCCACCCTTGTGAGATGCGTGCTCAAATGCTACTTAGAACGTCAAGCACGTATCTTGCGAGGGTGTGGTGCCCAACACTTATGATATCAGAGCAACTAGGTTTAGGAGAATCCTTGGAATTAAATGGGTAATTTTACAATACAAAATGAACATGCATTGTTTTGAATGAATCACGTGCATTATTTTAAATAAAAAACATGTATTGTTTTGTATTGTTTTATATGATTTGAATTGTTCCACATGATTTGAAGTTGTTTTACATGAAACATGAACTAAAAGTTTTTAAATGCTTTTGAATTTAAGGAGTGATTATGCTGCCTTGAAAGAGAACTCAAGAAGTTATGACTTGATCTTGCTCTCCCCAAGGGAGCACAGATGAATCTTATGTCCTGCAAGATGCGGGGACATATTCTACTCCTGATTATGAGGCACCTAGTGTTCATCATGAAGTGTCACCGATTCCTCCTCCTATGCCTTAAATAAACCCTCTGGATCCACAGTTCTTTCAAGCCTTTGCTCAGGCTTTCTCATACACAATGGACTAAAGGTGACAAGTTCCAATGGAAAGGAGTGGACAGTATGATAAGCTCCGCAAGCATAGAGCTGTGGATTTCAATGGCACTACCAATATTAAAGAGGCTAAATCCTGGTTGAAGAGAACAGAGAGAGTCCCACTTCAAATGAAGTGCTTCGATGAGGAGACAATGGATTATGCAATTAGCTTGCTACAGGGGGATGCACTTCATTAGTGGGAATTAGTGCCCTATAGTCCGATCATACCACCGGTATTATCATAGAGAGACTTTGTTGAAGTTTTCAAGAATAAATACCTTTCAAGAATTTAAGTCCAAGATAAGGCTAGGGAGTTCCTAAATCTCACACAGAGGGACATAAGTGTGAGTGAGTGTGAGCTGAAGTTCACCCAGCTTTCAGGGTATGTGGCCAACATTATTTCAAATGAGGAGGACAATTTCTGCAAGTTTAAGGGGGACTGTATTTGGGGATCAAGAAGAAAGTTCTGATCTACAAGTTCTGTGACTACCAATAGTTGGTAGATGCTGCACTCCAGGTTGAGAAACTAGAGAACATAAAGAATGAAGTGAATAAGAAGAGGAAGAACTTTGAACAATCTTTCAAGAAAGGAATGAGTGCTCCAATGCCTAAGAGGAGTATGAGGAGTCTCCACACACAAAGTGAAGTGGGAAGTAGTGGCTCTGCTAAGAGCGAGTAAAAAAAGGCAGTTTTAGTGCAAGCCTTAACTGCAGGGGTAATAGAGGGATGGAGAGGACTAGGTACACGAACCCCCAATGTGAGCATTATGAGAAATTTCATAGAGGAGAGTGCTTTAAGTTACTTAGAGCATGCTTTCAATGTGGGGAGAAGGGATACATGATCAGGGACTATCCCTAAGTACCAAGGAAAGAGGAGTCACAGTTTCAAGCCCCAAGGAGATCTGAAATAGTAGGAACCAATCCAGTCACTTAGGTGGGCAGTTCTGGAGCGGCAAGGAAGGTTATTCCTCTAGGAAGGCCAAAGGATCAGGCACAAGCAAGGATGTTTGCTATGACTAAAGAGGAAGCTGCAGTCGCACCTGAAATTGTTACAGGTATAGCCTAGTTATTAAATTTAGAAGTGTATTTACTAATTGATTATGGCTCCACTCATTCTTTTATTTCTGCAAGCATGACATTACATAGTGTGAATTTGGTGCCATGGGATAGTCCATTGATTGTTAGTATTCCTCTAGGGAGGAATGTGATAATCAGTCAAGTATATAGAGATTATGGACTCCTTATTGATGGTGCTAGATTGGTAGTGGATTTACAACCTCTAGACCTAAAGGGATTAGATGTTATACTCAGGATGGATACTATGGAAAAATATCATGCAAAGATAGACTGTAGCCTCAAAGAGGTAGAATCTGATCTTGGCATGGGTGAGAAGGTGATTTTCAAAGGGGACAGGAGAACACTATCACCAAGAATTCAACTTTGTTAGCTAATAGGATGATGAGAAAAGGGTGTGAAGCCTTCTTGGCACATATTGTGGACACCAATGTGAAAGAAGGAAAGTTAGAAGATTTTCCAATTGCGAAAGAATTTCCAAAAGTGTTTTAAGAAAATTTACCTGGTTTGCCACCAGTGAGAGAAATTGAGTTTGTCATTGACCTGATTCCAGGTACTACACCTATTTCCATACCACTGAATAAAATAGCTTCAGCTAAGCTGAAGGAGCTTAAGGAATAGTTGGAAGAACTATTAGAGAAGGAGTACATAAGGCCGAGTTCGTCACCATAGGGAGCACTGGTTCTATTTGTTAAAAATAAGGATGGAACATTACAGTTGTGTATTGACTACTGGAGACTTAACAAGGTGACTATTAAGAACAACTATCCTTTGCCACGAATCAATGACTTGTTCAACCAGTTGTAGGGAGCAAGGGTCTTTTCTAAACTTGATCTCAGGTCAAGTTATCATCAACTTAGGATTAAGGAATCTGATGTGAACAAGATGGCCTTCAGGACACGTTATGGGCATTAAGAGTTCCTAGTCATGCATTTGGGTTGACCAACACTCCAGCTACATTCATAGATCTCATGAATAAGGTCTTCAAAAAGTATCTGGATCAATTTGTCATAGTATTTATGGATGACATTCTGGTTTATTCCAAGAGTGAAGAGGAACATAAGGAACATCTCAGGATAGTGTTATAGACACTGAGGGAGAAGGAGCTTTATGCCAAATTTAGCAAATGTGAATTTTGGCTTCATGAGGTGATATTCCTTGGACATGTAATTTTGAAGGATGGGGTACATGTTGATCCGAGAAAAATTGAAGCAAAGGTGAATTGCTATGCACTAAAGACAGTGGAAAAAGTGAGAAGTTTTCTAGGTCTGGCAGGATATTATAGGAGGTTTATTGGTCGTGAACCGCAAGTGCACGGTTGTCGAAGTGAGTAATAAATCGGTAAGAACCGAGTCGTGTCCACAGGGATTATGCGAAAATTTAATTCTACGCTAG
>JANSVB020000176.1:396036-408570 GCA_025504935.2 Erythroxylum haughtii
CAAACCAGGGCCCCTAATAAGTTTCTTCGTATTATAGAAATTATCAACCATTGTATGATCAGGAGGCAATGATTCATTATACCAAGCAAGAATTTTATCTAACTACATATAGGTTAGGTTCTTCTTCAAGATTTTCTATCTTTACTTGAAAGGTATCACTAACTACATCATAAACCATTTGGGCGTAAGGATTTTTAGTTGCACCCACATTATTTGTTATAAATCTAGTCCCTCCTTCAAACCTATCTATATTTATTGGCGAGTTTACTTCATTACCCCTTGAGGTGCTACAAATTAATGGCTCCTTATGACGTGTCCACTTAAAATAATTTGGAACAAACCATTTTCTTAACAATTGGAGATTCACTTCATCAATAGGAAGAAAGCGAATATGTGTACACTTTTTTCATTAACATCTGATCTTTGGACCATCCATATATGTAAGTTAAGAACATGCATAGTGAATAAAAACTTTAACCTCCTTAACAAACTCAGGATTAATGAAACCATCAGGTGTTAATCGTCTATACGACTAAGATCTATCAACATTACTCATTTATGCAAAACTATTATTTAAAAAAAAGTGATTTCATAGTTAGTATCCTTTATTTCCCCTAAGTTTACAGAACATTTAATCTTTACTTTACAAAACATCCCCTAAGTTCTTACAAGTCTTTGACCATTTTCCCCCCAAAATGAAACCAACCTATCCTACCATATGAGTTCACAATTAGAAAACTCAACATATGTGAGTATTAGTCAAATAAAACAATATGCCAACCAATTTCGTGTAAAAAGTGGCATTAAGAAGTAAAAAAAGAACCTACATATATTAAATCCAACACCACGTCGAGTAATCACATTGAATTCAATAACTATAGTACGTGACATTGTTATACCAGATGAATTGAGAAAGCAAGTTCTCGCTGTGAATCTTAGGCTTGTAAAATTTTCACCGATAAGCCCCATAGGAGCTACATCATGGGTTTTCAGCCTATATACCATCCTAGGAGTTTATTATGAAAATAATTGTGATGTCAATTATATATGAATTTCTTATGTTAATACTAAGTTTGAATTCATCACATTGAAGTTCAAGTCTTTATGTTTGAATTAATCACCTACAAGTTGATTTCTAAAGTTTGATTTTAAACAAGCACTATGGTACATGGCATTGTTATACCATATAAATCGAGAAAGCAAGTTCTCATTGTGACTCCTAGGCTTATAGAATTTTCACCAATAAGCCTCATGAGCGTTGCATCACGGGTTTTTAGCCTATATACCATTATAAAGGTTTCTTTATTATGCAAAGAATTGTCTTGTCAATTACGTGATTTTATTATGTTAATACTAAGTTTGAATTCATCTGATTGAAGTTCAAGTCTTTATGTTTGAATTAATCACCTATAAGTTAATTTCCAAAGTTTGACTTTAAACAAGCATTATCGTACGTGACATTGTTACACCATATGAATTGAGAAAGCAAGTTCTCACTGTGACTCCTAGGCTTCTGAATTTTTCCATCAATAAGCCTCATGGGAGTTGCATCACAGATTTCCAATCTATATACCATCCTATAGGTTTATTATGCAAAGAATTGTCTTGTCAATTACATGAATTTCTTATGTTAATACTATGCTTGAATTAATCACCTACAAGTTGATTTCAAAAGTTTGATTTTCAACAAGCATTATGGTACATGACATTTTTACACCATACGAATTGAGAAAGAAAGTTCTTGTTGTGACTCCTAGGCTCATGGAATTTTTCACCGATAAGCCTCATGGAATTTGCATCACAGGTTTTCAGCCTCTATATCATCCTAGGAGTTTATTATGCAAAGAATTGTCTTGTCAATTACGTGAATTTCTTACGTTAATACTATGTTTGAATTAATCACCTACAAGTTGATTTCTAAAGTTTGATTTTAAACAAGTACTATGGTACATGACATTTTTACACTATATGAATCGAGAAAGCAAGTTCTTGCTGTGAGTCCTAGGTTTGTGAAATTTTTCTCTGAAAAGCCTTATAGGAGCTGCATGACTGGTTTCCAGACTATGTATCATCTTAGGGGTTTATTATATCTCAATTCATCCTTAATTATACAAACTCATTTGACATGCAGTAAGTACTTATGCAATTCATTCATCTAGCCATCAATTATTCTAACAATATTCCACACAACAACAACAAAAACCAAGATAACCATTCCAAAGAACAACATACATTCATAAAATCTATTAAAGTAGAACAAAAAATATGAACAAAAGTTAGAATACTTACCTAGACAGATGGACAATCGGAGACGATGGACGACAAACAATAAAGATCTAAATAACATAATGATAACTCATTAGAATTTGACATAATAAGTTCTAATTCAAAGAAATAATGAAATTGGATTCAAAAAACTTTGTTTCATTTTCAATTAAATGGCTAAATGCCCAAATTTGGGCCAAATGTTTTTTAGTTTGATCAATTTAGGTCCAAGTATTTTAATATGCTCAATAAAAGTCTAAAAGTTATTGAGTCTACTCAATTTTAAGCTATTTTAGATAGAAACTTGGCAGTGTCATACATATATCATTATATCTATAAAACATTTGTTTGGAGAGGTCAGCTGGATTTAACATGTCAAGTAAAATACATACATGGCCTATGTGGATTTTTAGAAAGAAAATCATTTCCAGAACCTAAGTTGATTTCTAATCTCTAAATTGATCATCTCTCTCTGAGAAACTTAGCAAAAGGGATTATCCGTATCATCACCACTGATCAAAGGGTTGTCTCTGTTATCTTCCATGAGCCCCCGAGCATCATCTACTGGCCACATGTGATGATGGGTTGGCTACTCTTCTCTGGCTACATCCACTGCTAAAGGAAAATCCCATGAGTTTTAGCTTAGTGATCATGCTGATTTTAAGCTTGTTTTTCTTATTGGAGATAGTTTCAGAGTAACTTAATCTGTGAAGTTGCCACACGAGCTAGTTGTGAAGATTTAAGTTCGATAAGACTCACTAGAGGGATTCCGATCATTTCAGGGTTTGTTAGGTTAGAAAGGAGCAATTCAAAGTTGGAGCAACTACAATCACCTCTTTTAACACTTGACATGGTTGGCAAGTTCTTAGGGTTTACATTGCCTGTGGGATGTAATAAAGTTCACCCACTTACGTGCCCAATGGGACTAGCAGCTTCGCAGTTGGACACCTTGAATTTGTCGTCATTCCTGTTCTGTGCGGCAGAGAATGATCTGATTGGAGACACTGAGATAGAGTACTATAAAGCCATGAAAAGGGCTAACAAAGATGTGACACTACTCACTAATCCTGGAATGGGACACAATTTCTATCTTAACAAAATTGCAGTAGACATGGATCCACAAACTACATCACAAACCACTACCCTTTTTTAAGGAATTGTTGAGTTCATCAACAGGCACTAAAAAATCATGGAATGATTTATTTTGTGCTTGTTATTATCAAATTATGTGAATCTGTCTTAAGATTATGTATTGTTGGTTGGTTGGTTATTGTTAATATCATGTCATAAACATGTGCTTATCAGATGCTTTGTTTTTTCACCATCTTATCAAGTAAAAAGTTTAATGATTCATAAAGTCTTATTACATCTGAAAGCCAAACTTCCAATTTCGTTTCTTTTGGTTTAGAAAGATCATAACTTTGAAATCTTACCCTCTAGTTTTTCTTCTAATTCCACAAAGGTGAGAGCTTGAAACTCTTGTTCTTAAGTTTTAATATGAGATAATTGCCATAAAAGTTCATGAGACGTTACTCTTGTCCTAATTACCAAATAAAAGTAATACTGATTTGATGTGGCAAGAGATGGGGACAGTGGAACAGCTCGTGGAGCTAAAAGTGATAGAGAGAGGCGTGTGGAATGCATTCCATAGTATAACACAAGTTAGCATATCATATCATACATTTGGTATAATTCATGCTACATATACCTCAATAGTTGTTTCTGTTCATAGTTTAATAGATGAAAATTTGTAGGTTTGTGATTCAAGAAACTGAAACAAATTTAATCAACCTAAGTAACAAATATCTGAGTTAAAATGGATGGCTCCACCAGAAGTTGAGATTAAACTTGAATCTGAGTAACTTATGGTGGAGAGGCTTCTACCTGTATAGATGGGGAAGGTTCAGCTTCACTTGGGGCTACTACTTGAACAATCTCTTGTGGCTTGAACTTACTAATGTAATAACTAAGGGCAGGACCATTGTATTCAACAGTTTGTATTTTGGGCGAGTTCTTACTAACTTGTAGGAGGATTAAAGACATTGTGACTATAAATACAAGGGTGACTCTAGCAGCGATATCGTCGGTGTTTTCAGCTCCAGAGGAAGATAAACCAGTGGTTCCAGAGGCTATTGTACTTTTAGCTACATAAACTACAAGTTCCAATACTGGAATCTATGAGATAATTCATCATATGACTAACACATGATAAGAGCAACACATAAAAATGAAGGTAAGTCAATTTAAGTCAATTTAAGTAGGCAATACATGAATAATTCATGAGATATAAAGAAAAAGAAATAGCTGACGAGGAACATACTAAAAGGAGATGCTTACGGGCCTGAGCTGAAAAAAAAGGAAACTAGATATGGTCTGTAACTTTCTCAAATGTAGTTCAAGTAAGTTCTGGGAATTTTCATAACATTGGTAGTTTATTCATGGTAAATGTAGCTAGATGCCTTTCATGTGGAAAGGACTCAAAATCATTCTCAAGAAAATTAGTAAGGCAAAAGATACTAGAATAAAATATTGATAAACACACACAAACCCTCTTTTCTTTAGCCCTTCAATGGGAATAAATGGATTCGTAAGTACTTATCTTATCCAAACACACATCAAACCTAACTTATCATTACGAAACTCTCATCCAACAAGGAGAAAAGTACACCAAGCAAAAAAGTTAATTTGTAACATATCCAATTGTTTGAATCCAAGTTGTTAATTTATGTAAATCAGCTATAAAACTACAATGGTAATACCAGTGACTATCTAGCTTTTCCAACATCAATTGTATAGGATATATCCATTGGAAATGGAGGTATCAAATTTAGGAGTAGCACTGCACCTCTAAATTGCTCATTCCATAAAGTGATAAGTGGGAGAAGTGCAAAACAAAGAAAAAGCAACATGGATTATAATTCCAGTATGAAATTCACAAACCTCAACAGAGTAAATATTAGTTTATCAAATAGTATCTTTCTCAATATACCCTATCCAACTGTGAGTACAAGGAGGAAACATCCTAACAGCTTTGATTTTCTCCCCTACCAACCATTCCATGCTCAACTTCCCAACCTATTTCCACATAAATGACACCAAGATGTAAATTATGGATGGCTACATAAATCCTCCATAGATAATTAAAGTAAGCTGATTAGTGACTAAGATTGATGATTTTAAATTAAATTAGTAAGAGAAGACTTCTGTCAAACATTTTCAGTCAGTGTCATATCTTCATCCAACAACTGTCATAGTGAAATAACCTAAACTAAGCCATTCGATATGTATTTTCACCAGAGAATTTAAACCAAATTTTATAGGTGTCTAAAACCCTAAATAACAGTATTAGAAGAGGTTGCAGGGAACTAAAATATGGAACCCCCATACCTTATCATCCATATAACCAATGCGATTCCCTTGTAAATACTTTTACTGAATTATTTTGAAGATTCACTGTTGAATCAATTTGAGGGAAAGAATCCAAAATTTAGGCCCTACCCATGATAGGATTCAGAGAAAGAAATCTTCACAATAAGTCACCAACATCAAGAAAGGGATGAAACATAAAAAAAACAACAAAACTATAAGAAAGCAAACCAAAGTTTGGAAAAGGTCAAAAAATTGATAAAAGATAGCAAATGAACAATCTTCATCATCGACAATGGGGTTCTCAAGCATCCATTCACCTTAAACGTCTAAAGAGAAAGCTCACATTACTAGAAGGTTGATCAGCAAGAGGGATTGGAGTGATCGGCAGTGATGATGGATGAAGGAGGCAAGACACCAGATCAAATCATATTTGGGTAAGTTTTTGAGAGACAGAGGGTGAATATTTGGGGATTAGAAATAAATTTAGGGTTTTGAAATGATTTTTTTAATGAAAATCCACTTAAACCATGTCTGTTTTTACATGGCATCTAAAATCAAATGGCCTCTCCATAACGGTGTGTGTATGACACTACCAAATTTTCGTCCAAAATAATATAACATTGGGTAGACTCGATAACGTTTAAACCTTTATTAAGTAGATTAAAATGTTTGGCCCTAAATTGGTCAATCCTAAAAAATTTTGGCCCTAATTTGGGCATTTAGCCTTAATTAAATAGATTGAAGAAAGTACATGAAAAGTTTCCAATTATATTTATGCAAGAATTATTACACCAAGATAACCACAATTAGGTAATGTTGTTTTTAGATAGACTTTATATTTTAACTCATCAATCATTGTTAAAGGTAAAGTCGAAAAGAACAACACAACCGATCACATTTAAATTACTTAGTTGAACGACTTGTCTTGATAGATGGACAATCGCAAACTACAAAGAAGACATATGAGGTTAGACAATTATCGAACGCTCTTCAACACAGAACACGACCTGCAAGAAAGACAATAAATAATTAGCTAGTTTTTGACAAGTTTTTAATTTTATTATAAAGAAATGTATTATAGGCAATAGCCCTATGCAATAAAAGAATTATATTATAAAAGAATACAGGCATAGCCTTATAGGTTTTAGTTAGATGCTTGACTTTGGTTGAGAACTCTTTTTTTTAATCCATTTAGTTTCTCTTATCTATTGAACTGCCTTGTGTAAGAGCTCTTGCAAATTCTTGTTTTGTTTATTATAATTCATGTTAGTTCTTTCTTTTCATATGTAATAAACAAAAAAGCTACGTGTCAACTAAATCAAGTTTCCTACTTCTTAGTTCCTATTGATTTTACTTATTTTAATATTAGTAAAACAAGTAGGGACTAAATTAATTGTAATTTATCACTTCTATGCATATTTATAGACATTATATGATATTCTCTTTACTTTGATTCATTGTCTTGTAGTTGATGATTTTGAAGAGATTTCACAAATTTCATCATATGTTTCTCCTAGTTATATGATTAAGTTTAATCGAAATATTTTTCACCTAACATAATTAAAGGAGACATCAAGCTCTTATAAGAAAACCACAAAATTTAAATAGGTTGATTGTATTTTAACATTCTTAACTGAGTGTTAAAGAACTACAAATTCAATTTATAACATTGTATGAAGAATAAATTAGTAATGCTTGAACATAATGTGAAGTGGGTGTTAAAGGATCTTAAATGATGGGGAGACCTACAATTTTTTATGATTACATAAGTCCTAGCAAGGATCCAATCTTAATTTTAAAGGCAACGAATAACGTTAATTCTAATATTTAGTATGAAATCATATAAGAAGAATTTAAATCTATAGTTAGTACCCAAGGTTAAGATCTTGTTCAATTATTAGAGGCTAAAAAGTCCATTGGCTGTAAATAAGTTTTTAAAACCAAAAGGGACTTTTCTAGCACATAGAGAGATATAAAATTAGACATGTAGCCAAGTGTTTTACCAAGAAAAAATGCATTGATTAATTTTCCTTCTACTAAAAGGAAAATTAAGGTTAGATGTTTAATTCAAATTTTAACTTTATAAAAATACATGAGAATTTAATAATATAGAGGAAAATCATATCAATTGATACACAATTTGTAAATGACTCTAGAAGTTGCTTTGCCATTTTAATTTATACTAAGATTAATTTATTAAATCCTATACTCAAGATTCTAAGAAGTTTCGATGATATAAATGAATTTGGTTTTATTTAGGTCAAATAAATCTTAAAATAGTGTTTCATCTTGACCTCTTTACATAATCGAATTTTATATAAACTTTTATTAAATATAGCATGCAAGGTTCGAATGAGTGTAATCTAGAAGGTCAACAACATTACTTGTTACTCATTTTAGTAGAATTACCATTTGCTATAATTTATGGACAAGACATATAATGCAATAAAATATTATTGTATCAACTAATTTGTTACAGTAATATATCTTACTGAGATAGGATAACTAATGTTATTCTCAAGCTATGTATTTTTTTCCCTTAGTTCGTTCAAACTTATCATCAATAACAATTTAATACATCTATAATAAGAGGGTTTTATTTTGTGTATATACATAGTGTTAGCTCCTTTTTCTGTTTTGGGTTTTCAACAAAACTGACATTAAAAAAAAAACAAAACATCCTAAACCCATCCGCCACTAGTTTCTGTTACTTGGACATTTCATCGAACAATTCATAAGCAAACCAAATTCCTCTCTAACTAATAACAAAACCACTGTATTTTACCATTATTCACCAACATAAACAAGTTCAAACAAAAAATGAACAAACCACAGTTCAATAAATGCATAATACTCAAACCACATCAACAAAACGAAAGTTCATATAAGCATTTAACAACAAACTTTTCCGTAAAAAAAAACCCGAGATGGACGACTAACCTCGACTTAATTGAAGACGATGGACGATGGACGATGGACAACAACAAAGCATGGATAATGGACGATGGATGATGGATGATGGAAGAAAGAAGATCGACGACGATAAAGAAAATAACCAACAAAAAATATTGCAAGAGGGGGAGGGTTTGGAGGCTTCGGGTAGGTTTAGGATGAAATAAAAATGACATCGTTTGGTTTTAAACAAAACGATGTCATTTTCATTTCATTTTTAAACAGTCAAGCTAAATGACGACATTTAATTTTAAATTTTACCGATGGAATGAAAGTAATAATTTACTGACAGATATTGCCTCCGTCAGTACACTCGATACTTATTTTTTCTGTCAACCATTGTCGCTTATTTTTACGACGACCTTTACTATTTCGTCTTTATATTCTGTCAGCAAAATTGTGGGAAAAATTTCTCTTCATCTTTACCGATTGATATTTTTCTGTTGCAAATCACCATTTTTTTTTACAATTTTATCAACGGATAATCAATTTCTGTCGCTAATTTACTATAGGATTTTTTCTGTCGATAATTTGCTTGTGCCTAAGTGATTAGAGATATTAACCATTAACTAAATTAGTAAATTTAGTGTTCCTATATCCACTTTCTTGTATTCTTTCTCGTTAAGTCTTTAAATACCTATAAATAACTCATTTGAGCAAAGACTTTCGACATAGGAGTTAGAGCATTGTATCTTTTGTAACTATTATGAGAGTTAATAAAGGTTCACATTTTAATTGTATTTTTATATTATTTTCTCTTTTTGATTCTTCATATTTCTTTTGCTAAGATAAGCATATTTGTTTCTTAATCTTTTGTGTGAATCACTTTAAACATAAAATAATTGGAAAGGTTGAATTGAGTTGTGTGAATTCAACTATTGTGTAAAGATTCTTGTGCATTTTCGTGCAATCTTGGAGTTCTTATCAAAGTATTTCTAACAACTGATACCGAAGTCATTATTGGTAATCTAATGGCAAGAGTTAACAACCTTAATTAGTGTTTTATTTAATTAGGTGGAAGCAATCATCAAACCGTTGCTTACAAGTAAAGAGGAAGTAATATATTATCTATCTTAGCTTGAAGTCTTAAAAAGTTAAATCTAACCTTTGAAAGATCAAGTGGTAGACTGGATAAAGGCGTAAGAGGATGTCAACTTTGAGATAATTATCCTTAAACATGTTGATGTTAATCGAAAAATTTGGCAAGTTAAAACCAGTTTGTTTAAGTTTCATGAATATAAAATTTTAAAAGTATCCAAAATGTTAAGGAACTTAATAAGTTCTTATCGAATATAAAGAAATATTTTGATATTACCAAAACCAATGCCAAAAAAAGGTTAATGTCACTATGATGTACCTTAACAGTGATATAAAAAACCTTTTCATTTACCAATAATTAAAGAAATATTAGACCTTTTAAAATTTCAAGTTTCAAGCAAACAAGTAATATAAATAGCTTTTAGGGTTCAAATTAGTAAAAAGGCTTCAAGAAAGAAAAGATAAAAGCTATTAATGGGATTATAATCAATGTCAATGAAAAATGTTAAAGCTCAAAATTGGTTACTCCTAAAAGATAAAATATGGTAAAATAATTTTTAAAAAGAAATCAATGTCAATGAAAAATGTTAAAGCTCAAAATTGGTTACTCCTAAAGGATAAAATATGGTAAAATAATTTTTAAAAAGGTTAAAAAATGTTGAAATTAAATGCCTTTATTATATCAATACTTCTAATTTAACAAATATAATCACAATATAATGAAAGCAAAGTTTAGAATTATCCAACTACGCATGATAACACATATAAATCAATAAAAGAGCTTAAATGTTGATATATTTTGCTCTTAAGCTCAAAAGATCACAAAAAGGATCTTATGTGTGTAAACAATATGCAATTTTCATTCAAATTAACTATCTCAAAGATTATTAAAAAAATAACTTATAAAAGTAAGTTTATTCTAACTTTCGTTATTTTGCATATCAATCTAATTCAATAGTCAATAACGATTTAAAGTATTTTTGGACATATTTTAACTAATTTAGGATATCAGTTAATAAAATGTAATAACAAAGCTTAAGAAATTTATAATCTCCTTCCCCACACTTAAAATTGTGCATTGTCCCTAATGTATATAATATAAGCACAAATTAATAAAAAGGAAGAAAGGATAAGAAATTGAGACTTCCCTGGATGATAAGAATTTGAGAATTTTGATTTCAATGCGGGATCCTTCCAATAATATATACAAACATCCTTGCAAAATATAAAAAAAGGGATAAAAAGATTAAAAAATAAATATAACAATAAAGGAAATAAATATGAAATAACACTGCACTAACGTTTAGACAAAATAAAATAACAAAAGAAAGAAAATAAGAAAATACAAATAATAAGAAAAACAAAACAAAACGAAAGACCAAATTGCAGTATGCCTTAATCATACTATGACTTTGGCATATCCGTCAATAGAGGGTTCTTGGATCATATAACCTTAAAATGTGGAGGAGTTGATGATGATGTACCTGCTCTGAATGGTGGAAACTAAAAAGTCATGCCCTGATGGCTCGCTATATGCATCAATAGATCTCTCATCTATCTAATAGAGGTCTCAAGCTATCCTATTTGCCCCCTAATCTCTTCCTGCTGTTATTGGATAGTCCGTTAAGTACCATGAGCTGCGCCAACCATCTCTCCAGCTGAGTTATCTTTGACTAGTCTGGATGTTGTGTTCGTACCCTGATTACTTCCGCACAATCCTCCTCCTGTGTGACTCCTTCTGTTTGGGATGACGGTGAATATGGTTATGGTGGCTCCTCCTTATCTCCTCTTGATGCTGTTGGCATGTCGGGAACAATTAGGTGGGAGATATCACTCGTAGATCTTGCCGTCTATGTACCATATGTGTATGCTTTATGACATCAAGGATTAGCATTGATAAGGTACCCACCGGTCACATCGCTGGTAGTCTGTTGAAGACCCCAATGCTTCGTGCAAGCCTTTTCACGTAAGGCCTGATACAGGTCATGCCAATCTTCCTCTAATACATGCCTTAGGTGTATTGATGTCCTTTCACTCATGCTATGATGGTAGAACACATCTAAATTCCCGATTACTCCCTAACTATCACTCCTGCTGCGCTACGTATGACTTAGAATGCCATGTATATATGCCTTGGATTTACTAGGATTGTAGTCTTCCTCCGTGTTAATCATACACCAAAAGTGTTAAGGAGATAATCCATACGATGATCAATAGTAAACAAGTACATTGTAGGGTTGGAGTCGAAGTATGACTATCCTTTTGAAGTAATCGACAAGTTGGAAATGTGGCATAGAGATTGAAATTAACCAAATGGTTAAAGTTACACCTAACACTTTATATTAGTTTCCTTAAACCTTACCATAAGGATACAATAATTCCCAATAAAAGCCAAGTAAAATGAGTTCTACAAGTTGTAAGGAAACATTTCATTGAACAAATCAAGAAGATTATAAATCATAAAAAATGGGGTAACGTAAGAAGAATTAAATAACAAAGTTCTTGATTTAGTGAAAAAAAAAAACCTATCTTAGAAGTTACTTGAGAAAAAGACAACCTTATGAAAATTTGAAGACCAGGTAAATAAATACCTACAATTTGTCCCAATTAGAGTGTCAAATTCATTTGGTGAGAGTAGTTGCTTAACCTTTTAATACATTTAGGATCATTTTGCTAACTATTGGTTAGCCTTGACTAATGACTAACACGACTTAAGAATGGGGCCAGATCCTCTGTCCCCTTTTCCCTGCCCCTATTCTGGCTCCCTCTTATCTGAATCATCCACTCAGGTAGGTCCCACTTGAATAGATGGCTCAGATAGGAGAAGGTTAGAATAGGGCCAGAGGATTCCATTCCCTTAGGAATGAAGAAGATAGGTAACATGAACTAAGGTAACTTAACTAGGCGGGA
>JANSVB020000177.1:148290-159943 GCA_025504935.2 Erythroxylum haughtii
TCTCCTCTGTTGCAATATAATAAAGATATAAGGTATCAAATTAATAAAACTAAGTAAATCCACTAATGCCCTTTTTTAATAACAAACTATTAATATGACAAGGAATAATAAAACCATCTACATCTTTAATTGGCTCTAATAGTTTATTTTATGAGAAATAGGATCCATCTATACTTAAGATGATTGTCGATAATTCCTTCATATCCTCCTTACTTGGCTCCTCCTCATCATCTTCCCTAATTCCTCTTCCTTCTCTTCTTGAATTGCAACTTCATCCTTTTCTTTAACCTTTAGCTCTTCTCCATTCTATAAAGTTATTGTAATCACACGTCTCTTAAATTCAACTCATTTTATCTAGATAAGACACCTAGCTCTTTGATTTTATAGAGGGTATCCTTATTTGATGTAATGAATTTCATAAGTCTTTAATATATTGATACTCCTCTTCTTGTTGTTATTGTATAAATCCATATGAAGCGTAATTGTTTCATATACAATCATAATAATTGCTCTACTCTAGATTATAAGCATTCTTGTAAGAGGCATGTTGAGGCTAGTTCTCTATGTAAATTAGTTGTTTTAACATATAATTTAATACTTGACATTCACGATTTGGGTGGTTACCATCACAAATGTTATAACACATGCTAGATATTGATTAAGCTTTTGAATATATGTCACTGTACCTCTCATTCTAAGCTTTCAAGCTGTCCTAAATGATGGCATGCATAGTCCCCATGAGAATAATGTCTTCTCCATCCTTCCATTGTGTTTGGTAGCTATAATAATGAATACCCAAATCCTCCAAATAAGCCACAAAAACATGATCAAGAAAAAGAGTTATGAGGATAAACAAATAAACATAAAAATAAAAGAAATAAAAACTACCTAAAAATGACTAGATTAATAAAACTTATGTTATCCTAATATTATAGTCCTTGATAACGAACCAAAAAACTTGATTAATGTTTATGTAATTTTTCTTAACTGCAGCACACGATGTAGTTGTAACTAGTACTAGCGACTAAAGATCAATCCCAAGAATACAAAAATTACTAGTACTTACCATGTTTCTATTATCTAGTCTAATAAATTATGGTGTTTATAATTAATCAATTTTAAATTTTAAAGTAAAAACTAAATAAGTCATCATAATAAACTAAATAAAATGAACGTTAAACTAAAAAATAATCAAAGAAGTAGTGGTACCTAGACTTTGAATCCCCCTAGGACTTCTCATACAATCATGATTTCACTATTCAATTTAATATATAGATTATAAAACCATAAAAATTTCGTAATTATGCTAATATTTTTCTCAATAATATTAACATCTAATCCTCAATTGATTAACAAAATCTCTTTCTATTTAAAACTTGTAAGATTGCCTTAATTGATTTGTGAATTCCTCTATTAGGTTTGACTATAATCCAGAAGATTTATGTTAACCTATTTCTAGGTTTACATGCAAATCCTTTCAATTATGGTAGTTATATTCATATAAAAGGATATCTCAATAAAATCATACATGAATCAACATGTTAGCAATATTAATTCAAGAATAATTAATAAAACATAAGTGAATCTCAATAAAACTAAAGAATGAATTAATTTAAAATAAAATCACCATAAGGTCTATCTTGGGGTTCATCTAATCCAAGTACCAACAAAGGTTTGGTTCCCTGATTGTAAAAGACATAGCATCAAACTGAAGGAAACCTATAAAATTAAAAGAAACATGATGAGGTCCCTTTTAATCTTACATAAAATCCACTTTAGATTAATGTTAATCCACTTAAAAACTATGTTTCTTTCTTTTTGTTTATTCTTTCTATCATCTTATGCCATCAATTTGTGTTTTCTCGAGCCTCTCTCCTGCCTTTTTTCTTTATATGGCATATGCTCACCTATACGATTGTATAAAATGATCATGTCGATTAGAAATCACAAAACCATTTAATCCAAAACATATATAGGCTCAAAATTTGCACATGGATATAGGAAACGAGCGTGTCCAAGGACCATGAAAATATCTGGGATCATATAACGATCATTTATTGCATGCATGAAACATGTCAATATGGGTTTGTTTGTATAGACATAAGTGTGTCCACATACATCGGCGTGTCTAAATATGACTTGGTCAAAACAACTTTAAATTGCCCTAAACTTATCGCAATTTATTCTTTTTGCTTTGAGTAAGTGAATTACAACCTAAAATTATGATTAAAATGAATTAGATAAAAAATTCAAAAATAAAAACTTCAAATAAACACGCAAAATGTAATAAATATAGGCTTAAAAATATGGTTTATTAAGCATTTATCACAAACCTAATATTCATTTGGATAGTGTCAACTATAGATCCCCATATGGATAAACATATATAATGTTCCACTGGAATATTGTTCCATAAATGGATTAGGCTACTTAGCTAGCTTCATAGGAAAGCCCATATTTATGGATGAATCCACTAGTTCTAAGAAAAGGATTGGATATGTAAGGCTTTGTAGGATTATTGAGATGTAGCAACATCTACATGAAATGATTCCATTATTGAGGCTTAGAGACGGAGAAATACTTATAGAGGACTTAATTAGGGTCTCCCACTAATCGAGGCTACAAATCCAAGTTCATTGGAGCCTAGTTTAGAAAAGAAAAACAATTCCCTAGAGTTCCTAATAAAGTGGGACAATAAGTTATAGAGGACTTAATTAGGGTCTCCTACTAATGGAAGCTGCAGATGCAAGTTCACTGGAGCCTGGTTTAGAAAAGAAAAACAATTCCTTAGAAGTTCCTAATAAAGTGGGACAATAAGTGCAATCTTCTTCTATCTTCTCAACAAATCCCTCAGCCTCAAGTAAAAGTATTATAATATTACAAGTGGACCAAATTGTTGCATTGGATGGTTTTACACTAGAAAATAAAAAAAAAATAGCGAAAAGAGAACCAAGGACTTAGAGAGCAAAAACTCCCTTTAATGTCTATACTATCTTAGAATGTACGGCTATTAGTTCTTATGGGAATTTATTTATGAAATAAAGCCTATTCTTATAGGCCTTTTGGAAAACCAAGCTTAAGGAAGAGAAATGTAAGAAGCTATCGTTTTTAAAGAAAAACTAACTTATTCTTACAAATTACCAATATAATTAAAATGGTCTTATTACTAATGCCTATGAATCGAGCAAAATAGATGCTTCACTTACCTTTTCTTATAATCAAACTATGCATCTTTTAGACTTATTGATTTAGGAGAAGACCAAATTCTTTGTATCCTTCATTCATAAAGTCAATCATGCTTTTAAAAGGAACTTATTATGGGAAAGCCAAGTCTTCCCCTCTATTGACTCACCATAGATTATCTTAGGGTACTTTAACTATAGTCTCCAAAGCACTAAAGGAGAAGGTAACATTTGTTTAAAAGACTTTAACAATGAATTTAGTGGCTATGTTAACTATCTAGACGTTACTGACCTTAAGTTTAAAGGTAACTTTTATACTTAAAGCAACTAGCACATTGGAAGTTGGCTCGTTAGAAAGAAGCTTAATAGAGTATTAGTTAATTAAGATTGGTTTTTAAAATCCTAAAAAGATAAAGCTAGATTTATGAACCCTTTCTTTTCAAATAGTAAATTAAAAAATTTTCATCAAACCAACCTAAAAGAATTCCTTTTTTATTCAACATATTATTAGCTGAAGCTAAGGATTTAAGGATGCAGTTGTCAGGGGTCTTCATTCAAATTTCAAAGGTAAAAAATCTTTCATATGTATAAGGAAGCTAAACATGATAAAAAAAAAAGGTCTCAAAGATCTAAACAAGAATAAATGTAATAACACTCAGCTAGCCATCTCAAAAGATGAATATACGCTTAATTGGATTTTAAAAGAGCTCTACAAGTAGCTTAAGCATTCTAATATGCAGTTTTAAAGGAGAATTGCTATAAACTTATATACATAAGTTATTAAAATGCATAATCCTTTGATTAAACAAAGTTCAAGGGTATAATGGTTCAAAGGAGAAGATAAAAACACAAAATTCTTCCACAAAACCATCAGTGCTAGGAGAAATAATAGTAAACTAGCTCTCACCTAATCTGACATAAGATAAGAAGCCATTGATTACTTCCTTAATACTCTTGACTCCCAGACGGATGGTTGTTTTTTTGTTTAGCTTCTAAGATCTTTTATCACTAACCATTTTTTTGAGGAAGTTATTAACGACCTTTTTAGACCCTTTAACAAGTAAGATGTGACAAGTTATTATTGAGCTTAACACAAGTAACACAGATAAGTCTTTTAGCCTTGATGGATTGAACGTTTGTTTCTGTCATAAATTACAGCATCTTATTAATAGGATAGTCATTGATGCAATACTAAAATTCTTTAAGAAAGGGGAAATGCTTAAAGATCAATAAGATATTTATCTTTCTAATTTCTAAAACTCTACTTTGAAGCATAATCCAAGACTAAAGACCTATCTCTATTTGCAAAACCTTATACAAGATCATTGTCAAATTATTGGTTTATAAGATGAAAAATGTCTTGACTTCACTAATTAACAAATCTTAAGGTATTTTCATAGTAGGTTAATCAGTGACAATTTATTGATAGTTTCACGACCCAATATCACATTGGGCCCATGACAACCATTGCATACCCAGACTAAGGACACTCATAGTATCTTTAATCTGACTATGCAAGGCTAACTGATATCCCTCTCTTTTTTCTTTTTGCTTTTTAAATGTTGGGCAACACAATGGCTATATTGTAAAAATCCCAAATTCTACAAACAATTTTAAACACACTTCTATTCACACCAAAAATTTTACCACAACTTTAGGACTTTAAAGTCCACTCAAAGCAACCTCAACAATAGTATCAAAGTTCATACATAAGGTCTTTTATAATGATAAAATAGTCAAGAGTTAAATTTATAAAATTATAAAGGATCTTCACACAACCATCCCAAAGAAAACAGTTCATAAGCCACTAGTAACAAAAGTACAAAATAGAGACTACCCACGTGCGGTAATGTTCCAAAAATGTGAAAAGACCACACGATCCTCACAAAGCTTCAAGCTCACTAAATTAACCAGCCTGGTTGGAAAATGAAGGGGGTGAGTACACTATATACTTAGTGAGTAGAAAAAATATATATCGCGAATAGAACTCGATACACACCAAGATGGCATAGATAACTTATAAAGTGAACATACAGCGCATAGAAACACATAGGCCTAGCCTATGACTCAACGTATACTGGTTAGGAACCATATAGGCTTAGCCTATTAATTCACTCATCCAGTGAACATAGGTTCCAGTTCCAGTACACAAAAGCATAAAAATATCATATGTATAAATCAAATCTCGTCAGAAGACAAATATCATAATAAGCCAAAACAATCATGGGTGTCATCACTAGTCAGCCAAATTAATGTGCACACCCACCGATTCTCGGGGTTGGCTTGACTTGCATCTGTGGTGAGTCTGAACTAGAATCGATAAGAGTATCATGACCCTAGGTGATGACCTCATTGGTGTCCAGACCCTATATGTAGAATCACCCACAAATCCCATAAAAAGATGTCGATACAAGGACTCAACTATTATGTACCAGCGTCAAGGGTATGAGGGTTGCTTATTCAGTTGTGCCTAGCACACGATTGGCCAATCATTTCCTCACCAATCACAAAAAATCATATACAACAATTAAGTACAAAAATCAAGTAAGGCATCATGCCTTTATTTATCGATCCAATCGATAAAATGAAACCTTGCTGCGACATTTAATATGCTTGATTATATTGCTCATAATATTTATAGTCAACTAGTAATTACACAAACACACCCTTATTGGAGTTTTTATTGAGGGATTGAAAGTGATTCATCTAGCTAAAGTCTAATTAGGATGAAATTGTGGGATTATATAAGTAGTCATATCAATTTTATTGGTTTTAAAAAAATTCTCAAATTTCTGTCAATGTAATTGTATAAATGTAACATTTGAATCTTTATATTTAATACAATAGAGTCTCCTAGTTTAGTGATTGATTCCATATTGCAATTTTATGATATACCATTAACAATTTTATAAATAATAATATATTATAGAAAAATAAATTTTCATCACATTATTAAAGAATGTTTCATACATAAAGGTTATAAGGAGAGAAACCATAATACAATATGATTTTTTTCAATTTGATTCATTTTCTAATGGTATCATCTTGAGTTCTATCTTTATATTTCTCTATTGAATAAAAAGTATAAAAGGGCATATGTGGTAACTCAATTCCAACATTGGTGGAAAAATGAATAATTGCTTCCTTTATCTAATTTAATTACTCGTTTTGATACTCCTAGAGTTCTTATATCTCTTTAGGTGTTTGTCTTTGCTCCCCTAACTTTTACATGGCCTCTTAATGCAACAATGTATTTTAAGAAATTTTATACTCTCCTGTGTTGACTATAAAAGTAGCGAATGAACATTCTCAGGTGTTACTAACCTCTCCCCCTCATATTACTAAGTAGATGTGAACGGCTAATTAATTTCCTTTTCAAGCTCACCATTTTCCATGCTGACCTTATCTAAGGATGGCAATGGTTAGGGTTAGGCCCAACTTATTATTTTTTAAAGAAAATTTGAAAAAGATGTCATTTTGTCATTGCTCATTGAGCCCGAGCAGTCCAGGCCCAATTGTCAAGCCTAACCTTATTATCATAAAACCCATCGAATTCTTTAATAACTAATATATATCGCCATTTAACCTTCTTTAATAAGCCTATATATCGTATTACTTTAATATCAAAGAATAATAATAAGCATACAGTTGTCATACTAGGTGTGTTATGTATGACCTTCTAGACATCAACCCATATTTCCTCTTCACCATAATATATAAATAATTTACATAATAGAAGGACAAATTGGAATAAAGACCCTCCAACACCATATATTGAACAAATTTGGTAATGTGACCATCCATGTACTTTCTCTTACTAAAAAATGCGAGCAACAGTTCGATGTGAAAAAGGCAATTTTGGTGATTTAATAAGAGAATCTTTGTTAAAGTGGGATTATAGCCACAAGTTCCATTTGATATATAATGTAAAAAATCCACAAGTATAGATATATATTTAGGAAAGCAAATTGTAAAGATTCAGTATGAAAATGATTGCATAAACTTGGGTAAGTAAAACCCATATTACAAGCTAAATTTTAAAATTTACATGGAGAAATCCTTACTGTCCATCTAAAACGTAATTCCATTAAGGTTATCCTAGGCTACATCCCTCTTTAACTCCAATGTTGATAAAATTTTTAAGGTAAGTTCTGTATATGTATCTTCTAGTATAACAAAAAATCTAGTCCACCCTACCTTCATCGCCATGTCTAATACCTCCTACCCCAAACCAATTTGGAACAAAGAATAAACTTGTATATGTCTACTACATTCAATAGGTCTATTTATTAAGAATTGATATCTTTTATATCATCTTTGTTGCTAAAACATAGTATAGGATATACAAACTCCTCGAATACTTGGGGTTTAGCATGTGGAGCTACCCAACTCTTCAATATGCCCTTACCTTTGCTTGATGAAGGTCTCTTACTTATCTTTCTAAGAAATTACTTGGTACAAAAAAAATTGGAAATAAAAAAATAAGATAATTTTGAGACATATATTAATTTCATAATTTGGGTGTTTTATATACCCATGTTTGAATAAAGAACCCTAAAATTATGTGATGTTATAATAAACATGATTAACCTTATAGGTTTGTAGTTAACAATTTGTATATAAGAGTGTACTAATCTATAGCATTTATAGTGTCCGTTAAAAATCTAACATAAACACAGTTAGATACATGGTTGTATACTAAAACGTGTCCATTTCTCTATATCATAAATGTTGACACATAAACATATAACAACCCATTTATATTATTGTGTGCCTTCAGATAAGTGAAGATGTCATATATCTATAATGATTAGTGGTATTTTTTGTAAATAGGCATGGTGTGGAATGTATAAATCTATGGAATAATTTTTATTGAAACATGGTATTCTTTTTAATCAGTAATGATATTCTCATATTAAAATTAAGAGTCATTTTGAGTGAGTGATGATATTTTTATACATAGGCATAGTCTTCAATATATTGAGTCCCGATATAGCTTATATTGAGGTATGGTATTCTTTGTACTAACTCATAGTATTTGTATTTTATAATATACATGTTTCTTAATTTTAATGATTGATGGTATTTTTTATAAATAGGTGTAATATTAGACGTACAGAGTCTTGGTATAATTTACATTAAGTCAAGTTATTCTTTATATTCATTCATGTTATTTCCATATTAAAGTAGCATTGTCGCTCATTTGAGATGAGTGATGTTATTGCATAGTGGTGGACTTCTTTTATAGGATTTTAGTTTTGCCAATCTAAAGCGGTATTTAAACATTTGACTCCATATTATTTAAATTGCTTTATTAGTTACAATATTTAATTGGGAAAATTTTATTAATGAAGATAAATCATAATGTTATATTATTTCCTAAGCATTGCCTTTTTAAATTACTCTTAAAATGAGATCTTTACAATGAACTTACATAAATTTTGAAATATCAATAAATTAGTATAAAATTTTAGAATAATCCTTACATTAATTTTCAAACAACAATCCACAACATAATCCTTACATCATAGACAATCATTAAATAGAGTTTCATATGCGTATTTTTATTTGAAGTTTGGTTATAAAAGGTAAGTATTTATGGTGCAAAAAGTTAAAATCACTTTTCGTCACCTGATCACAGAGGTATTTTGGAGTCTCAATCAATCTCCTTCCACTACAAATTATATATGTTGGCAACAATATATTACATACTAAAGGGTGCACATAATTTATAAACATGAACCTATTGTAGTAAGTGATCTATATGCATAATCCCTATAATATTATTCCAAGGCATATCACAGGTAAATCTTACGGTCGTCACTTTGTTTAGCAAAAGACATGCATGCCCAAAATGTTAATTAACCTTTATAATTCAACTCAATAATAATGTCTAATTGGAAAATTCAATTTTACATTCAAATAGAGAAAAACATAAGGCTTTTACAAGTTGTTTGCTTGTCTTAGGAATTCTCTTGCATAATAGAAAGAAAATATGGACCAAAATTTTCTCATCGCATTACAGGTTGAAAGAAACCATTACCTACCATAATGTAATACCAACAATGTCATCCTTTGCTTAGTTGGATTTGAATATCATAATCTCTCCTACTTATAACATAGTAATACCAACAATAATAGTTATGAAATATGGGGATAAAAACAAAAAACAAAAATATATTTAACTCCCAATCATTACCTAATTCAAATAGTACAGATACACTTACCCAGCTAGTCGTGTAAACATTAATGCCAATGTCTAAATCTTTGCTTATAATTCTTGCTTAATTGGAAACAATATATGAGAAATCAATAGAAGATAGTGATTTTCCCATATTTTCATCCACCACTTCGTTTTTATCAACCTAATAATATTACAACATCAAATTCAATTCCAACATAAAAATTATTATTTCTTTTTCACAATTAAAGATGCAAAGTTTACTAACCGCAATATCTGAGTCTATTATGTATCTGCCTAGATGAATTCTAGGAACCACACTCTTAAATAACAAATTTGATGAAAAGGCTAACAAATGGTCAGCTATTTAGACCATAATGTATACATAAAGAATCATAATATTATAAAAGAAATTAAAAATTACTTTTTTCTTTAATTTGGACTATGTCACCCACCATGTTACTTATGCAATGGCTAAGCTTAAAACATGAAAGGACTTTGTTCAATGTTAGTCCAAACCTAACTTTTTGAATGATATCACTGTCACTAAACCCATTGGAGCATTTTAAACAAAAATGTATTAATGTTAAATAATATACAACAATATGTGTATCAATATTAATTTCATCCTAGCGAAATTACTATGTTACCTCATTTTTAAACCAACTTTTCTTTAAAGGTACTTAATATACACATATTTAGAAGTTGGAGTTCTCCTACAAGATATAAATTTCTTCATATATTAACTCTATGTATGTAGCATCACCAACCTTTGCCTCTAGTCCACTTGGAATATTTACACTTATTACTTAAGGTATAAAATATATTTTTATCAAATTCATTTCTATAATCACAGTTGTTTGGTTAGGATTTTAATTATATAATTTTACCTCTTCACTGAAGCCTATTTTTTTTTATCTTTTCTTCTTTCTATTTGTTCCCTTGAACATCTATCATCAGCGTCTTCTCGTGATCCCACTTATTCATCAATAATGGCTACATTTAAACTAAAATATCAAATTTCATTAAAATTATAGTGTAAATCTAATTAAGGAATCTTCAATTTATACCATTGTATTCAATGATTTTTTTGTTTTCTCTTTAATTATTATCTCCTCTTGACTATTAACAATCTCATCTTTATCTTTCTTTGTCATCAACATCTCTTCCTACCTTAGGACATCTTCCATTTTTTGTGTTTATCGTCAAACTCTCCTTATACCTTGGGACAAGTTGTTCATTATTACTATCCATCATCAATAAATTTTTATAGTTTAATACTTCTTTTCCATGTCATTAATTCATGCATAAACTAAAAATTATGGACATACACTAACCTAATAAGTTACTCTTTTATTACCTTTATATTACTACCTCCTATCAATCCTTGCACAATTTTTTCGCTACTTCTCAACCATCATAATGCTTTATAAGGTCATCATCATTCTTAACAACCCTTCATCTCTAATATAATTAAATATATTAATCAATTAAGCTATTCAAAAAAGTTTATTTAGATTTTGTCATAAATTTCCAACAATAACATTACCTTTAACTTCTTATACTCCTACTCTAGGACCCTATGAAAATCCAATTCCTAATTGATGTTGAAATCATTCCAAGCTATAATCCTTACGATTTTTGCAACATGAACGGTAAGTCATGTATAACTTATCAAGATAAATATTTGTAAAAAAATTAAAAAATAAATGGTTTTTAATTAATTACACATTCTATACAGGTTTATATATCAATTAACAAATTTTAATTTTGAAGTACACAAAGCTCACCAACAATACAACTACACATCCACCTATGTTAGGTATAACAAATTTAGCCTCTATAGTTTGCTAGAATCTATAAGCATTCTTGCAAAGATGGCTTAAGATGAAATATTCCCCACTAAGCTACTAACAATCTTTAATTAACTATAACATCCAATAGTTACATGATGATACCCCAATTGGCATTTGGGTACAAAAAAATATCCAGCACTTATAAAATGAATTTATGCCATAAGCATTCCTGTATCGACATACCCCTTACTCTCTCAAATATGAACTTATAATCATTGATTTTGTACTCCTCTTAAACCGTTATTGACTTTTGTGTATACTTGTCCACTTGGTCTTTGATAAGATCTCATCTTGGCTAATTATTTGATATTATCTCCTTTGTTTTAGATTTATTTTTATGCTTAAATGTTAAAATTAATATTTGTTTTATTTTAGGAAATGAAAAGTAGAGATTGCATCAAATTGGGACTCTATTGATGATAATGACAAATTTT
>JANSVB020000177.1:209441-225831 GCA_025504935.2 Erythroxylum haughtii
CCATGGACTTTATCATATACATCTAAACATGTACAAGATAAAGAATGCCTTTTAAATAATTTGTCACTAAACTACAACCAAAGCGATTGGCTGTAGGGCATAAACCAACACTATATAAGCACGGAAGATAATCAAGATAATTATTCCTAATTCCATGCTAATAAATTATATTTCAGCATAATAATTATAGATATGTTAACATCTATCCTTAAATTTAAGGTAGTGAAGAATTTGTCCACCTTAAATTTGTAAACAAGATTTTGAAAGCGACAAGAAAATTGTGATTTGGTGAAGATATTTATGTTATGATATTTATAAAGAGATAAGTTAGATAGTACTTTGAAACACATGATGTCATATAAGATGACAATTAATTTTAATATGTTTGGTGTATTCATAAAAAAATTCATTATAAGCAATTTGCAAGGCATTTTGACCATCACAATGAAAAGGAGGCAGAGTAAGAGGTAATACTCATATCTTGAAGTAACTAATCATAATTATAGAAATTTAGACGTAGTGTTAGCAATAACTCGATATTATATTTATGTACTAGAATAAGAGACAATTATTTGATAAGAGTATATTCTAATACTAATTATTGTGGAGACTCCATTTATTATCACTCCAATATTGGCTATTATTTCTTTCTTGGCATGTACTATTATCGCTATTGAGAATGAGTAAGAGAAGTGAAGATCATGAAATGTGTTTTTAATGTGTTAAATAAGGTCAAGAAAAATATAGTAGTGTGTGATATAAGGTGTAATAATGAATTGGTAGACTAGGTTAACAACATGAGCAAAATTAGGATGAGCGACAGTGAGATAGATAAACCTACCAACTAACAAATGATATAGAGTATTATGACTAAGAAGAGTCATATTAGCTGAAAGATAAATCCTAGGTTTTAGTAGAGTGCTAACCATCTTAATATTAGTGATACCAATATGAGGGATAAGATTAGTAGCATATTAGGATTGTGACAAATAACATTTAAAAGAGTTAGAGGAAACTTTAAGATACAATAAGTAATTAAGATTGCCTAAATCCTTTATCTCAAATTATTAATGGAGAAAAGATTTAAGAGTAGAGATACCTCAATGTCTTTGTTAGTAATTATTATATCATAAACATAAAGAAGAAAAAAACTTGTACCTTTGCTACATTTTTTAGAGGAACAAGGTATTGTTGTTATAGATTTAAACTAAAAGCCAATGTGGAAAATAATGGAGCTAATTTAGCAAACCTTGCTCTTGTTTTAGACCATATAATGCTTTAGAAAGATGACAAACCTTATTGGATGGATGATCATAAATAAGTAGGGGTTACATGTATACTTCTTCTATAAGACAGTTGTTAAGGAAGACGTTCTTAACATCCATCTAGAATAATAACCAACATTTGTAGTAATAAATGTAATAAGACTATAGATTAAGGTTAAATAGTTTATAGGAGAAAATGTTTTCTTATAATTAATACCATAGTCAATTGATCCATCAACTCAAGTCTTAATTTTATAACATATATAACCAACAATAGGCTTATTTTGGTGATAAATCAACCATGTCCCAAGTATTAATACTAGTAAGTGTCTATAACTCTTTTCTTATTGCTTTCTACCATAGATGGCTAGAGCTTGCCTCATGAGAGATGTGAAATTCATGTAGACAGACAATAGTGGAATAAATACAAAAATATCAAACACATCTTGAAAGGTGACTTAGTCGATTAATACATTAAGAAATAGTTTGAGAAGGAAGAGGTTCAAATGGGTGAGTACAAAAAGAAGGATTATATGGAGGAGTTGACGGATCCACAATCGAAGAAGATACAATGGGATCAAATACAGGTTGGGTTGAACTTCATAAACTGTGATAGTTGATCTTTTACATGTTATTTAAGGTTAATTTACTTAGTAATTAGCACTTATAATGATAATTAGAAAGATGACAAACCTTATTGGATGGATGATTATAACTAGGTAGGGGTCACTTGTATAATTCTTCTATAAGATCAATATTAAGGAAGTCATTCTTGACATCCATCTAGAATATTAATCAATACTTGCTAGTAGTAACTACAATAAGACTATGGATTAAGGTTACATAGTTTTTAGGAGCAAATATTTTCTCATAGTTAATATTATAGTCAATTGGTCCATCATCTTAAGTCTTAATTTTATAAACTCATTTGCAACCAATAACAGGCTTATTTTGCTGGTAAATCAACCATGTCGCAAGTATTCGTACTAGTAAGTGCCTGTAACTCTTTTATCATTACTTTTTTTTACTATAGATGGCTAAATCTTGCCTCATAATAGGTGCGAGATTCATATAGAGAGACAATGGTGGAATAAATATGAAAATATCAAATATAAATAGAAAGGTGACTTACTTGATTACTATGTCAATAAATAGGTTAAGGAGCAAGAGGTTCTAAAGAGTGATTATATGGACGAGTTGATAGATCCACAATGGAAGAAGATACAATAAGATCAAATGTAGGTTAGTTTGAACTTTATGAACTGTGAAAGGTCAATATTTTACAAATTATTTAGGTTAATTTACTTTGTATTTAACAATTTTATAATGTGTTTATTTTATTTTTAAGCCAAATTTGTGGAATTTCTTGGAATTTTATCGCACTATAATTATATTAAAATATGAGATATTTCTTAACCTTGGTTTCCTTATTTGGTTGATCTTATCATCTCAATTATTTTTTATAGAGGGTAATGCCATGAATAACAGTCGGAGATTGAATTTTTTGTGACTATCTGTCAGCTTTTATGTCAACTAACATTGTTCTTTGTTTAATTTTTTTCATTTGATGTGTTTAGGGTATTGTTTTTACATTTTAATTTGTTAACCCATGCATTCATATAATAATTTATGAGCCAAAATCTTAAGAGAGGCGACATAATGGAAAGAAGATAGAAAAATCAAGTTCAAGCATGAATTGTGAATTACATAGCATAAATAATGCTAGTTATGGAAGGACAGGAGCAAGTCTTGAAATAAAACATAGATTATCTGAAAACATAATAAAACCAATGTTGGTATGAGAAGTACGCCCAATGTAGGTCTCATAAATGAAGGAAAACTCTAAAGTTATAGAATAAAATCGCTGTTAGTTATAAAGTGTGTCAAGTGCCAGTTTCATCCTAGCCCCAATAGTATAAAAGGTAATGTCGTAAATTCTTAACCCAAAACCCTTATTCTTTTTGCCTCTAAACTTAATTCGACCAAATCTTAACTTTAAACACTTCAATCTTTCAAATAATAAATCATTCCTTTAAAACATTAAACTCATATCTAAAGACATAAATTCATCACCCATTATGTAGAATTTTACACCCTAAATTAGGGATTTGGACTTCAAGTGTGTTAGGAATGTTTGAAGCCAATATCTTAAAAACCAGGTTGGAAATTAAACTAAACAAAAAAGAGGTTTGAGGTTTAAATGTTCAACCAGTATTAGATCGTCATAAAACTGGTATATAGTAAAATTGAAGAATTTGAAATAAGATTAAAGAAGGAGACTACCTTTGCCAATCAAAGAAGTTGAAATTTAATTGAAAAAAATAGATTGTTAAATAAAAACTAACTAGTTTGTTATGACTTATAAAAATCAATTAGTTTACAAAAACTGGCTAGTTAATTAATAAATCAGTCGATTTTTAATAATAATAGCTATTAAAGTAAATTGAATTGAAGGTTAACTGGTTCAAGGTTTGTGTTGTTAAACTAGCCAAATTGATTTGATTTTTTAACAATTTATTGAAGCACAAATTTTGCATTCAATAGTGTCTAAGTAAGTTGTTCTTATCAATTTTCATAGTGGTGGTACATAAAGTTTGGATTTTTAGCTAGATTGGGACATATTTGAGAATGTATACTACTCTTAAGAAATTATGCTAATTTTAACTTGAAATTGTGAAGTTTGGGGTTAGTTTTGTTGAATTGTGTTTAGAATTGGGTTTATTATGTTTTTTGGAGTTGTGTGAAGTGTTTGCGAAGTGTTTGTTAAGTGAAGCTATGAATTGTGGAAAATTGTTAGTTAGTTGATTTATTAGGTGGGGGGACGCCTTTAAGATATAAGTAATGGACAATAAAAAGTAAGGTCCCTTCATATGCCTCACATTTAACACCGTCATTTTTAGAAGACATTATTCTATTTACGAAGATGGAGAATGAGGAATGAAACAATAAAAGGAGCAAAATCATACGATCATAGAGAAGATCATATTCCTAGATATAGATTGGATATTTCAAATCCAAAATATGCGTAAGAGTTTACAATGAGATTATTTTTTGACCTTTTTTTATGGCTGTTACCAAAAGGTAGTGAAGGAATTTTATGCCAACAAAAAGAGGATAAACAAAAAAAAAATTGTTCCTTTCCTTTTAAGTTTGGGGCACTAAGGTTATCATTTTAGAGGAGTCTATTAAAGAGCACCTTAAGCTGCTATCTAACAAAAGGAATTTGAGCTTTTATAATGGACAACTATTGAGGCATTGTTAGCGAAGCTAAATGAATGCCTTACTTAAGTTTGAATTGGTTATCATGTACTTTGTAAGGTAGATGCATGTGTAAGAACTTAGCCATCTAACCCTGGCTAATGGCAATATTGAGTGATAATGTTCAGCCTTAAACCAAAACGTTAAACTAGATCTAGATCATAAGTCTCTAACTAGTGAACTTGCTTTTCAAAGGTTTAGGTAACACTCCACTAGTCTAGTTATCATCCCAGATGCTACTATCCATTAGTAATATGGTTTAACGAACATTATGTTTTTGGTGCTTATTAGTTAGTTATTAGTAAAAATGGGGTTAACCTATCTAGCTTTGGATTTGTTAAGACTAAGGAGGCAAACTAAATCAATAATCATTGAAAGAGACTATTTGGTTATGCTTGGGAGACAACGGGTTTGTCAATCCACATAAATTAGACAAAGGATACTTGAATGACTAAAGGTAAAAGGCAAGGTGGAATGGCAATGACGAAGATGATATAGGTTAAGGAAAGAATGTTAGGGCTGTTGATAGGTGATGTGGTATAAATGAAACAAAACCCATAAAGAAATACTAGGGAAATCTCATAGGCAAATGTAAATAACATTCCTATTTTATAATTTGGATGAGTCAAGTGTAAATTCCGTAGAGACTATAACTACTAGTATTGTATATCTTTCTATTATCTAATCTAATAAAGTAAATGATTAATTTGAAATGAAATAAAACATAATTTTAGAGCACTAATCTAAAGTAATAAATAAGATTAAAAATAACTAATGAATAAACAAGATACAAGTAGACTTTCCCTAGAAATCTCTCATGTTTTGACTTTATCTTTAACTTATTGACCAATTGTAACTTCTTCAACTAGTAAGAATTTCTAAGTTATAACTATATTTTGTTTTGAGCAATACAACCCCTATTCTTAAATTGATTTGACTAAAATCTCTTTCTAATTAAAATAACCTAAGAGAGCATTAACTCACTTCATCAATTCTCATGATAAGTTTTTCCCTAATTTAGAAATATCAAATAGTTCTATCTCTGGCAACCCGTATAACCCTCATTATTCATATTATAATATGATCATACAAATCATCCTTTAGTCTTAATGTATAAATATAATTATGGAATCTTCAACTCTCGTTCCTTTAATTTCACACAATATAAAAACATGAACAAATCTTAAGAAAACTAGAAATTTCATTAAATCAAAGCGTCAAATCTTAAGTTCCATCCCACCTAGATCTATATCCCAATTAGTTAATAATAAAACAAACAAAAACAACACAAAAAAAGAAAGAATAAAAGAAAAAGAAAATATCATTATGGTTTTTAAATCTTTAAAGTTTTTGTTAAATCTTAATGAATCTCTTATTTCTTTACCGATTGTGATTCTCTTAGGCTCCAATTACTTTTCTAGTGGCTAATAATTCTATTTCTTTTTTAAGAAAAACTTCCCTTTAAGTTTTAGCCACTTTCTTTTTAAATATGTGAAACCTTAAATTTTTTTACCCAATATTACCCTAATATAGGACAGTTCAACTATCATGTTATTTCACTTACATTTCTAGAATTTTTATGTAACAAATCACTGCTAACAGAGGGAATAAAACAAACATGTACTTCCCCTATGTTGGAAAATATAAGTTGAACATGTTTTACAAAATTATTGCCAAAAAATTAGTTGAGAAGTTAAAATCATTGCTACCAAATCATATTAATCAAATACAAGGTGCATAGATACTCGGTAGAAGTATAAAAGATAACATCATAATTGTTTAAGAGCTTTTCAAGTATTACATTAGAAAAAGAGTTCATAAGAATTATGCATTAAAAGTTGACTTCTAAAATGCATATGATACTGTTGAGTGGTCTATCATCATAACATTTTGATTGCTCTAGAATTTCCCAGTAACTTCATAGTCTGGATCCACGAATGCATAACAATTATCACCTTTAATGTGTTGGTCCTCTAGTTTAATTGAAGGTGCAAGAGGAATTAGGCAAGGGAATCTCATTTCCCCTTAAAATTTCTCATTATTTATGGAAGTCTTAAACAAACTTCTAAGAAGTGTCATTGAGAGAAACCAAATGTTTAAATATCATGCCCAAGTACAAAAAATTAAAAATCCTATGCTTAACTTTTGTAAATGATGTGTTTCTCTTCTCTAAGGCTGATTATAACTCAGTCTCCTCTTTAGTCACAACTCTTAAGATGTTTAAAAGGATGTCAAGCTTATGCATTAATTAGAACAAGAGAGCTTTATATGACTCAACAAGTGCCAATAACATAAGTCTTTTACTTTCAACAACTTCTGCTTTCACTCTTCAATAATTACCAGTGCATTATCTTGATAGAATCATGACTAAATAAATAGTTAGAGTAGTCGAGAACTATCTCTAGTAGGTAGAACACAATTAATCAAGTCTGTGCTCTTTTCCATTAGTGTTCACCAGACCTCCTATCTAATTTTTCCTAGAGGCATCACAAAGACTATTGATAGGATATTTAAAAACTACTTATGGCCTATTTTTAGGCTTGAAAAATAAAAAATGGTGTTAAATGGGAGAAAGTTTGTCAAAAATGGAAGTATGGAAGATTATGAATTCTTTCCATAAAATAATGAATTAAGGACTACTCTTAGAAAAGGTTTGAAGATTGACCAAAGATGGAAAATCACTATGGGCTAAGTAGGTTTGAATACTACATCAAAGATAGCTGCCTATGGAATTTTCAAATCCCCAAAATTTCCTCACCAATCATGAAATTCATTGCAAAACATAAGAACAAAATAAGGGAAGTATGCTTCAACCAGGTAGGGAATGGTGAGGTAACCAACTTTTGCCAGGACTTATGGACTCTCTATAGTCATTTTACCCAATTCAGTAATCTAGAACCTTTTAAGAGCCAAATCAAATCAAATGTAAGTATAGCATAGGAATTTCAACCATCAATTCCAACTCAATCACCATATAATCATTTAGTGTCATATTCCTTAAAGTTTATATAGAAAATCAACATAAGGATAAGACCATTTAGAGGTTAAAATCATCAGGCAAATACATAAACTTCTTTTGTGGATTGCTCTATAAGATTTATTTCCTCAAATTGGTTGGCATAAAATAGTCTATATAAAAATAATTGTCCCAGGGTTGTTTACACATTATAAACTACCTTTAAATTCAAACGTCTCGCTCTAAATAGGCTTGAAAAATATCTATGCATCTCAAATTGGTATGTCATATGCGCAATAGAGAGCTAAAATCATATAACCATCTATTTTTTCAATCCATATTCTCCAAAAAAATCTGGAAATTTATAATGATTTCATGCAAAGTGGTAAACCCTCCCACATTATGAATTGGAATGAAAAAAACATAAATAAGACTGAAGGTGATAGGTGGACAATATATATAGCTTTATCATATCCTGTTATAGGTGTTTGGATTAAAAGAAACAATAGGGTGTTCACAAACTCAGCTCACAAAGAAGAAGAGGTAGCCAAACTCATATGGGACAAAGTCGTATTGCACTTATGCCTTACAATCACAAGCATTAAGTCAGCCTTAAAATTAGCATAATCTTGAGAATTGTCTAGCTAGATGTTAAGTTAGATTAAACTATTGCATATGTTTCACATATTTGGTTGTTTAGCTTTCTAAATTTTTGATGTAATTTCTTTCAGTATTGCTTCTCATTCTTTTGTACTCACCATCTTTCAATGAAGGGATGAACATGATAGAATGTCTAAATCACCTAGAGAAATAAAATGCTCTTATCTTAAAAGCAACATTATATTGATGTCATGTTACTTGGGTAATAATCCCCTTTAAAAATATAATAGAGCAATTATGAATATAGAGTAACACATTACCCTGTTGCCACCGTGATCTAAGTCTTTCTCTTGAAGTTTCTCAAATTTGTTCTACATTGACTAAATTCTTCTCCAAATTCCTCTTTTTCCTTTGAGAGCCTGAAATAAGACCTATAACAAAATATTAATTATTTTAAGTACTAAAGCTTATAAAATACCTAAAATATAAGTCTAATGCTCTTATATTTCATGCCAAATATATAGTTTATTTAGCACTTATAAAATTTCCCTACATTTAAGCATTTGCTTATCCTCAAACAAATCAATTTCACTATCCTAACATAAGTAGGAGGCAATTTTAGAAAAACATTAAACAAATCAAGCACATAAATCAAGATTCTTTACTTATTTAATTGGAAAGGTCATCAAAGTGTTAAGTAACCAGCTGCTTCTATAAATTCATAAACCAACTCAATTCACTTTACAATTCTTCAAACTTTAACTTAATTCACAAAATTCACTATAATGTACAAAATAAATATACTTGAGACAAATACTTTTAACTCTTGAACATGTTCATGCCTTTTATTGACACAAAGAAAAACTTCAAATTTAAACAACACAAGATCATCTTGAAGATAGTTTGAAAAGTCATCTTACCCTTTGATGCAAGAGTAAAAACCTTGTCATAAATGACTTTTGGTTACTCAACTAGATCACTATTGCAAATGGACACCAGCACCACTGTTTAATTACAACCTTTTTATTAGTATGAAGCTAGTGGAGTGAATTATTTAATGCTCAATTATTTATACTTCTCATCATATTTTTATTAACATTTAAAATCACAAAGACAATCAAACTCATAGTCGATTATCTAAATCGATATGTTGTTAACGTATATAAATTTTTAAAAAATTGCTCTCTATTAAGATATTCATATTGAAATCAACATGCATAAGTACTGAAGTTATAACAAATCCCTCCCCTATACTTAAGTTGCACATTATCCTTAATTTGTGTATCATGCAAAAGTAATGAAAGTAAACAAACAAAGGGAGAGAAATAAATTTAAGAACTAGTATTTCCTTTAATATAATAAAACATAAGCAAGGTTTTTCAAATTTCTTTATAAACCATTTTTCAATTAATATTTTATTTGAAAAAGTTATGATATTTGACAAATAAGAACAAAATATAATAAGTATATAATAATTGTTAGTCTTATAAATGCAAGTGATCTCTACCTTTCTTTCAAAGTGACAAATTTTCAAAAAAAATGGATAGCTCTAACGTTCAGAAGTTACGCAAGACGACTCTAACCATTCTCCCATCGATGGACATATTGCCAAAAAAGTTAGATTACGCGATCGAGATGATCAACCCACCCCAATGCCAACAGTCATGAGTTACAGTGCTGCAGTTATTGGATAAAAATTACCGAAGGAAGAAGATAAACTTTCCTGGCCTGAAGAAACCCCGCCTGAGGTTGAGGACGAAGATATTAACCGAGTCCAAGGATCATTTGGCAACGCAATTGAACTCTCTCCTACCTTTAAACACAGATTAGATAAAAACTGGGAGAAAGCAATTATTGTCAAATTACTTGGAGGCGTATTGGCTATAGAATGCTGAAAAACCGACTCAAGCTCATGTGGAACCTGTCTGGCCCTTTGAAGGTGATTGGTCTGGACAATGATTTTTTCTTGGTTAAACTCATTGAAACAGATGACTACCTGACTATCCTAACTAAGGGACCCTGGGTAATATTAGGACACGCATTAGCAGTGCAACCTTGGTACCCACAATTCTGACCATCTCAAGGAAAAGTTAGGAGAGTTGTCGTGTGGGTGAGATTCCCCGAATTACCAGTATCACGTTAACACCCAGTTATCCTCCAGATGTTAGGAAATCTCGTCGAACATACAGTGAAAATCGATTCCAATACACAACAAACTTAAAGGGGAAAATTTGCTAGAGTTGTTGTCGATATTGATCTCACTGAACCAATAGTTTCCCGTGTTGAATTAGATGGTGAGGAGATTAAAGTGGCGTATGAAGGGTTACCTTAGATTTGCTACTCTTGCAGGCGAGTGGGACATAGCATAGAGACGTGCCCGATAAAACCACAGCCTACCCCCGAAGGAACTCCAATGGACGATGGACGCAACAACACAAGGGAAAGAGACTACCTCACTAACCAGAAGAATAGAGAGGACCCGCAAGCTGCATATAGACCATGGGTTTAGGTCCAGAGACGTGCTAGGAAATTCAACACACAGTCAAAAACACAGGAGTGGGCACTCCCCCCGAGGCAAGACATATGCAATCATCTGGATCACGCTTTATCCCACTCAAGGATAGGGAGATCTCTGCCGATCATGATGACGGATCTAGTGCGTCAGACATCAACATGATATCTCAACCAGAACCGCAGGAACGAGTTCGGATGATTGTACTTGAGCGATAGGAGTAGCTTCGAACACCACAACAGCCAAAACTAAACCTAACTAAATCTAGTTTAGTGACTAAGGGCAAGACGGTAATACATTATGATTCACACAGAACTCCCATGCAAGACCCACAAGCACCCAACGACATATGCGGAAATCAACAAAAATCCATGCATGCAACATAACTGTAACCTACGAAAAACTGACCACAATGTAAGGTGCGACTTCTCACCAAGCTGTATCCATTACTACGCATCAGGACATTGTTTACCTAAACAATGATTTCCGCCTACACAGAACATAAGAGATGGAGTATGAGACCAACGTAAAGGAGACGAGGGATACTAGTGGACCAAACTTGACCACACCCCACATGCATTATTCCACTCCCCAACCCAAATCGCCGGATCCGAATCTAGACACCAGCAATGAAGGGTACGTGGAAATGGTTTCAGATCTTCAACCAGCATCTCACCAAATGGAAGCAAGCATGGCCAACGTAGAGGAAGTCGTACTGAGCCCAAGTTCGACCACGTCTGAACTTCTTGGTATTCTTCACTACATCCACAAACATATCTATATTAATATGGAATTGCTAAGGAGCGGGTGGCAAGCTGCTTAACCTGTGTTATCACATTATGTGAAAGTATATAAACCTTTCCTGGTGGTTCTAGTGGAAACCCGAATTAGCAGTAGCCGGGCTGACCAGGTCATTCATAGGTTGGGATTCAAGAAGTCATTCCGAGTGGAAGCTGTAGGTTTTTTAAGGGGTATTTGGCTCTTATGGAGGGAGTACGTCAAGATCCAAATTTTGGCCGCCAACCAGCAATTTGTGCACATTTTTATGACTAAGGATGGGACAACCTATGTATTTACAGCTATCTACGCAAGTCCTCAGAACCAACATAAAAAATGGTTATGGCAGAGTATACAATAGACACAACGAATCACATCGGGAGCTTGGTTTCTTGGTGGAGACTTTAATGCAAAAATGGAAAATGGAGATCAACAAGAAGGAGCTAACACCCAACAAATTGTCAATAAACCTTTCCAAGCGTGTATTCAAAACTGCTAGCTGCATGATCTCAGATTTGCGGGATCACGGTTCACATGGCGCTGAGGCACTATTGCGACATGACTGGACAGAGTATTTTGCTCTACGAAAGGGCATGACATGTTCCACAATACCATTTTTCATCACTTTCCCTACATGAAATCTAACCACAGGCCCATCCTGATTACACTCCAATAGTGAGATAAATCCCCACACCATTCTCAACCTTTTAGATTTCAATCTACATGGCTAGCGAACGAATCATTTGGTCATCTCATACAAACTCAATGGATACACGAGCCTCATGATTTTAGTGGCTCCCTCCGACGGTTTGCAGGAACACTACGGAAATGGAACGAAGAGGTATTTGGCAACATCTTTCGGCGTAAGAATAGACTACTGGTGAGACTAGCAGGCATCTAGCATATTCTGGAGGTGAGACCATCTGAAACGTTAGTGCAGTTGGAGACGTTCCTCACACATGAACTCGAACAAGTATTAAGTGAAGAAGAATTGTTCTGGCATCAACAATCTAGATCCCAGTGGTTAACTCAAGGTGATAGAAACACAAAATATTATCATGTACTGACCAAAAATAGGAGAAGACAAACAACTGTCAGTTATTTACGAGCAGCGGAGGGCCGAGTGATTTATGACCAGCATGTGCTACGGACATTGGCCAAAGAATACTTTTAGAAATTATATTCATGTAAAGATCATAATTTCGTAACTCTTCCCTGACAAGAGAATATCCCTATACTGAATCAACATGCCAAAGAGAATCTAGGGGTACATCTAAAGGAGGAGGAGATAAAAACTGCACTATTCAACATCGAACCTAACAAAGCTCTGGGAGTCGACAGATATCATGCCATATTTTTCCAGAAACATTGGGACATAGTTGGTCCCTCTATCGAGGCCTTTATCAAGCAAGTATTCAACATAGATGTTTGGGAAGCAGAAATAAATCGAACAATCTTAATATTAATACCGAAACTCCCTTCGCCAACCTACATTACCCAGTTCAGACCAATCAGTCTTTGTTCAGTGACGTATAAAGTCATTGCTAAGATCATGGTTAACAGACTCCAAACATATCTCCCCGAACTGGTGGCAGCTAATCAATGTAGTTTGTTCCTCATAGATTGATTACGAACAACATCGTAATTGTACAAGGGGTTATTCACAGTATGAGGACAAAATAAGGCAAATCAGGCTATCTTGCCTTAAAAGTCAATCTTGAAAAGGCCTATGATCGCTTGAAATGGGACTTCATTAAGGAAACGTTGACATATGTGGGATTACCAGACAAACTCATCACTCTCATTATGAAATGCATCACTACCGTATCCATGCAAGTAAACTGGGGAGGTGAGCTATCAGAGGAGTTTTCACCGTCTCGAGGGATCTGTCAGGGGGATCCATTATTGCCATATTTATTTGTTCTTTGCCTAGAGATACTGGGACATCTGATTAATCAAGCAGTACACGAAGGAAAATGGAAACCGATTAGACTCAGCCGCCAGGGTCCAGCACTCACACATCTCTTCTTTGCCGATGACATCATCCTCTTTGCCAAAATACAAGATATGTAGGTGACAATAATTCCACATATACTCGATCTTTTTTACTCAGCTTCTGGCCAGAAGGTGAGCAATGCAAAGACCAAATGTTTTTTCTCTAAAAACATTCCACACAGCTTGGCGCGTGAGATAAGTCATAAATTGGGTTACCAACATGCCCTAAATCTAGGCAAATACCTTGGAGTGTCGATCATCTATAAACATACAACAAAATGAACATATCAGTACATACTAGACACTGTGTAGACGAAAATCGATGGGTAGCGTGGCAAATTTCTATCCCTAGCCGGCAGAACTACATTAATCAAATCGGTATTGACAACTCTCCCAAACTACACAATGCAAACTGTGAGGCTACGTCAGCAACTATGTGACAACCTAGAACGGATCATTTGTCATTTCCTGTGGGGATCCAAGGAGGAGAAACGCAAGAATAGCCTAGTAAATTGAGACACAGTGTGTAAACCCAAAGAGGCAAACAGGTTAGGTCTCAGGAAAATTTGGGTAACAAACGATGCTTTCTTGGCAAAACTTGGCTAGAATTTGATCAACCGTCTCGATGCACTATGGGTATAGGTATTAAGGGCTAAATAATATTTCGATAGAAATAACTTACCCACTTACCTATCAGCTACTGGAGGGTCCATAGTCTGGCGAGGCATAGCTTCGGTATGGGAGCATCTGCTTAGAGGCTTAAAATGGATGGTGCCTAATGGTTTAACGATGCAATTCTGGAAGGATGCATGGTACATGACTTAGGGCCTCTCAAAGATCGAGCTACAATTCCTATACCTAGCCATATGTTGTCTCAACCAGTTAAGGAATTTGTCAATGACCGTGGAGGATGGAACTAGAATCTTTTTCAAGACCTATTTCCTAACTCGATCTGTATGACGATTGCAGGAATATTTCCCCCATACCTTCAATTTGGTCTGGATCGCGTGATTTGGGGTGCATCTAAAAATGGCATATATTCCATAAACTTTGCATATAACTTGATAGCTGGGCAGGCTGAAAGTAGTGGAAAGCATGTATTGGGAAAAACTATGGAAATGGGATGCTCCACAAAGAATTCAAAGGTTCCTATGGCTCCTATCTCAGGACAAACTCCCCACTAATCAACAAAGAGCTATATGGCAACACTCACTGGATCCGGCCTATCATCGATATGGAGAACTCGAATCCATTTTGCATGTTGTTAGAGACGGTTGTCGAGCCCGTAATTTCTGGAGAGGATTAACAACCAGCATAATTTCTGATGATTTTTTTCGGGAGGAAAAAAATCGTTGGATCTTTGTCAACATACAACAACAACAGACCATCCATAGACTCGATTGGTTCCTGTGGTCATGGCGCAATAAAACATTATTTGAGTCCAATTTTCCCTTGCCGCTAAACCCTCAAATCATCGTCCTCCAGTATGTCCGTTCGATCATGCATGCTAGGGAATTAGTAGGAAGAACACTACTGTGTCCAAGAATACGACAGGAGACCCTTATTGGATGGAGTTCCCTTCCACAAGACCGGATACGTCTCAACGTTGATGGAGCTTATACAGCTTCCACATCGCAGGCCACAGCAGGCGGACTTCTTCTGGATAGCACAGGGATATGGATAGGGGATTTTGCACAGAATATAGGTTTTTGTACATCAGTGTGTGCTGAGTTGTGGGGGGTCTTTTCCAATTTGCAACTTGCATGGACGCTAGGTTATCGAAAGGTGAAACTCGACGTGGACTCACGTATAGTCATTAATCTATTATCCTCCTCCAAATCATCACTTGTTCCATACAACACTCTACTCCTGGGGATTCAACAACTCATCAAACGAGAGTGGATTGTGAAAGCTAGGCATATCTACCGTGAAGCTAATCGAGCTGTGGATTGGCTAGCAAATCACGCCAAGAGTCTCACACTTGGCATCCATTGGTATCAAAACTTGCTTGTGGGTTGCTCTTCTATCTTAATAGAGGATATATCAGGGGTCGCTTCTTCCCGACTTGTAGTTTAGTTTCATTGTATTTCTCCTTCTGAGTTTTTTTTAAAAATGTCAATCTTGTGATAATGGATTTAATAGAAGTACATAAGGGATCATCGTCTATAATATAATCACATCATCTTCATAACTTATATCAACTAAATCCCCTAATGATGACTATATGGCAATTGGCTCAATCTCTCCAAAATTCTCAATTTCATGTTCGGTCTCTCTAGCTATGGGCTTAATCCCTCTTTAATCCACCATTAATACAGAATTCTCGATATCCTCCTCAAGGTTCATCTTTACAAGTGCTAGTTCTCAACAGGGCTTTGCATCTTACCTAGGCTCTTTATATATGAGCTTAACTCGATAGACTGGTGGTAGGAGGATCTCGATGCCTATATGTTTGTGACAACTTCATTAGCGTATCTTTATCAGTGCATGGAATGCTCCATGTATGTTGAAGTAGGTGACGAGGGTGCCGAGGAGTGGCTCGGATCTAGGGATGGTATCGACGCTCTCTCTTATTCCTTACCCCCTACATGCTCCTTTCATGTATAAACATTGTAGCGCCCCCTTACTGTAGGGTACACATCGGGGCGCCCGCAGGTCGCTCCGAAACGTAACCTACGATAAAGGTGCACTACTGAGCAACCAACTACAATCCACATGGCATCAAATAAAATATCACTAAAATTGAAACCAAATTTACTTTTCATTTCATTTCTCAAATCCATACATACACAATACTATCCAAAAATCACTGTCTATACAATACACAAAGAAACTGACAACACCTAACTAGGTCATCCCAAAAAGATCCTAGCTGACCCACCTCTGCGCTATAGCTTCTCTTGCCGACACGGTCTACAAGGCAGAGAAGTCTCAAACTCTGGAGCTAGGAAATCTACTATCGCTGTCCTGAAAAATATTGCAATGTTGGGTGAGTTTGCGAACTCAGCGAGAAACCATCATCGATGG
>JANSVB020000177.1:260393-278995 GCA_025504935.2 Erythroxylum haughtii
TTCACATACATTTAATTCTCTACATCTGGTGTTGACGAAGGTTTCATCGTCATGTTTTTTAGTGTGAGTGTGCAAAAAGAGCTGACGGAATATAGACTTCCTGCCCCAAACTTTTCCTACATCAAAATAAAATGTTATAAGTGAACTACAATTTACAAAAATTTTGGCCAAAGTTTCTCTATTTTTATGATATTTACTCCCTATTTAACAAAGAAAGAACTCAACAACACAACCATATATGGCACCAAACATTTATAACATTATCATTATCCATAATATACATATTTTCATTCCATAATTCACACATCAAATTAAATTAAAAAATATCAAAGTAAAAAATCAGAATATAAGTGTAAAGTGTAGATATTTACAAATCTCTCTACATACTCGTAATGGGTAATAGATCCTCCAATGTGTATAAGAAGACCCTCTCCTACCGGTTCTTCATGTCTGTTGGTTGAATTATGCTCTAAAATGGACATTGCCTCGAATGATGTCCAAACTACTGCCAACGACTCCATATTTCTTCAAAAATATAAGGAGATCGTATACCAGTCTTGTGTATCACACTAATAAAGTCTCTATAATGTGTACGAGCTCATTTCTCCCATACTTTATAAATAATCGCGTCAAATTCAGAATCCCAAAAAATTCTTTCCGAAATAAGAAAAACATACGATAAGTACTTATAACCTATAATATTTATCCAATTAATGTATAAAAATTAATTGGAAAAATACAAAAATATATTTTTTGTACCTCAAACTTCTGATAATAAAAATCCTTTATCGCCTAAGAGATATTCTTCTATATATGACCCCTCAAGATCAATCTTCTGCTTGAATTTAGATGCCATGTTTCTTGAGCACGGTCTAGATGGAATCAACCTAATATAAGAACAAATTTATATCATTTTTAAAATTAAACCTATAACCTAATTATAAACATATTGTTTTTCATGTATTTTCACTTACAAATTGTTGACAATTGTGATGTAAGTACTTCTATCAACTCCCTCAGCTCCAGGCTGAAGACCGCCTCCTTCATCTGCATCATTTACCCCTGATATCTTTGTCAGTATAGGGCTAACGGATGGTGTAGCAAAAGGTACGAAAGGTGATGCCTCATCTATAAGTGTAGTAGCTGGAGGTATAACATCTAATTCTGTTGCAGCTATAGAATGTGAAGCTTCACCTAGAAAGTAAGTAACTCCAAATTGTGGTTTGAACCTTGATTGCATCATATCATGTTTTCTCTTTGGTGGCATATTTTAACTGAAATTAGTATTTTATTAAATATTCCAGAAATATAACAATTTAAATTCAATATATAAAAATATATTAGTGATTCAATAATTGATTTATTGAATATAATATTCTATTACAAACATAAATTGTAAATCAAAATCATCATCATCTTCTTTTTCTGAAGAATTAGAATTAAACTCAGGCTCTTCTTCAGATCTCTCGTCTCATCATCCTCTCCAAATGAGATTTTAACATATTCATTATTTGGCTTGTTCAAAGATTCATGTCATATGTAATAGATGCATTTATTTTATAAACATCTTCTTAAAACGCTTCACTTTTAATTATCTATTCTCTTTTTCCATGTGATTCAAAAACACCTCTAGGTTTACCTTTGCAAATAGCCAACAAATCTAACTTATCTCATCGTAAGCTGGGAAAAGGGACATAATACACCTAGATTGTTTGCATTGCCAACACGAAAGGTTCAAATTGTCTAAATCTTTTTCACTAGTTGATTTCAACTAGATTATATCGGCTTTGTAATTTTGTACCAATATTAGGAGTTGGATCAAACCAGTTAAATTTAAATATCACACTTCACTTTATTAGAAATGCAGGGTACTCAATTTCAAGTATCTCAATAATTTTACTATAATAATCCATCAATTCTCTTTGTACGCAAACTCCACTATTTATTGTTGCCATGCTATGACCATGATATTCAGTATGATATTTGTATCCATTAATGAAATACAATGGATACGATTTAATAGTTCGTAAAGGTTCTTTAGCAAGATTACATATGAACTTGTTGTCTATTGGATTTTCTAAAGCCTACACAAAAGAAATTATCATATTAAATAGTAAAATGTCATTTGAACACTTTAATCTTATAATTCAATCATTTCAATAATTGCATGTCTTCCAACTTTTTTATTGACATTATCCTGTGTTTTCTCGAACATTAGATTGCATAACCATTCCTCATATATTCTAAAAACATTATTATGTATTTCAATTATGGATAACACTAAATTTCAAAACCTAAATAATTAATTTCAACTTACTACACAAAAGGTTAAACCTTTTGATAGTTCAATAAAATGTAACCATAGGCAATTTCTATTTCTTCCTCTATTAACATTCTTCTTGTTGAAGGTCCATACATTAATCTAGGATATGTGAAAATGGATAAGTTACCATCAGCATCACCCATTCCTCCCGTATCATCATTACGAGAAATTTTTCTTTCTCTTGTGTGAACATGCGGCTCAAAATAATGTGAACAAAATGTACTTGCTTCCTTCACTAAATAAGCATTATATATCGAACCTTCAACTTTAGCCTTGTTTTTGACTTTTTTCTTCAAGTGATGCAAATACCTACATTAGCGAATAGGGTTATTAGAATTATGTTATTAAAACATGTTATTACTTCAATTTAAATATTTACCGTAATTACCTCTCAAATGAATACATCCATCGATATTGAACTAGATCAACAAATTTAGCATCGTGTGTTAAATGTACAAGTAGATGCTTCATACAGTCAAAAAAGTTTGGAGGGAAAATCCCTTTTAATTTGCACAAAATTACTAAAATTTTCCTTTTTAGTTTTTCCATTTAAGCCAAATTTATTTCAAATGATGTTAAGCTTTTGAAAAACAAACTTAATTTGTTATAACTTCCCAAACGTTATTCAGTAGCAACTCCCGAAATGCAATTGGAATTAGTATTTGCATAAACACATGACAATTATGACTTTTCATCCCAAATAATTTGTACATTTTTATGTTCATATACCTTGCCAAGTTTGAAACATAACCATTAGGAAACTTTAGACTTTTCAACCATTCACTCAAATTTTCCTTTTTTTTGTCCAACGTATAACATGTTTGGATATTTACTGGTGCAAAGATCTTTATCTAACTCATTCCTTCTACAAAAAAGTTTTAAATTTGTTTGTGATTTTGCACTATCCTTTGTCTACCCTTCACTGTTCATTATGGTATTAAAAAAATTGTTAAAAATATTTTTCTATATGCATAACATCTAGATTGTGGCATATCAAATTAGTTTTCTAATATAATATCTCAAAAGATGCTTTGTTTTCTCTATCCAAAGTTTTTAGTAATGTTTGTATTAACTTCATCAGCTTCAAATTCTGTAACTTTCAACAACTCTAATTCATTAAGCTCCTTCAATATCTCTTAACTAGCTTTGTGAGGGGAAGGAGGTGTTTGTACCATCCTATTCTTAATGAACTTTTGTTTATTGCATCTAAATGGATGATCTGGAGGAAGAAATTTCCTATGGTTTTCAAATCAACATATTTTGCCCCCGTTTAGAAGATAAAACGCATCAAGATCATTTCCACAATAAGGATAAGTCAATTTTCCTATTGTGCTCCATCCAAACAACATAGCATATATAAAAAATCACTAATAGTCCACATCAAAGCTACTCTCAACACAAAATATTGTTTCAAAGATACATCTTATGTCTCCACACCATATTCTCAAAGATGCTACAATTTAGATATCAATGGCTATAAGAATACACCAATTTTATGCTTTGGATTTGTAGCCCTGACATAATCACTGTCAAGAACATATATGCCTCATTCATTCACATCCATGGAGGCAAATTATAAGGAATAATTATGATTGACCATGAAGAATATTGTTGGCCGGATTGATCAAAATGTTTGTTTCATCCGGCCACAATCCCAACCTAACATTTTAACTTTTAGCTACAAACTCATAATGGGTGTTATTGAAATATTTCCATGCTAGTGCATCCGATAGATGACTCATTATTCCATCTTCCTATTCGGGTTCATTATGCCATCTCATGTGAGATGCAGTAACTACAGAAGCATATAGTCTTTAAAGTCTCGAAGTTAGTAGGAAATAATACATACACTTCTACGGTATTGCGGGAAATAATAAATCCATTTCTAGGGTACTAAAATCTGTTTTAGGCTTGAACCTAGATTGATCACAAAATTTGCACTCTTATAATTCCACATCATCTCTCTAATACAACATATATCTCAATTTACGATAATCAATTTTTTCAATAGGTAAATCAAGATCCCTAATAAGTTTCTTCATATTGTAAAAATTGTCATCCATTGTATGATCAGGAGGTAATGATTTATTATATCATCTAAGAATTTTATCAAAACTACGATTATAAATATTCCATTCAAAGTTTATGTTTAATATCTAAGTAACTGAATACAATTGAGTCATTGTCTCACAATTTGACCATAATTCTTGGTTAGTTGAGTGTAGTAAGCCAAAAAATTATTTTGCATGTGGGTTTGGTTCTTCCTTAATATTTTCTATATTTTCTTGAAAGGTATAATTGACTACATCATAAACCATTTGCAAATAAGGATTTTTAGTTGCACCCATATTATTTGTTCTAAATCTAGTCCGTCTTCAAACTCATCCACATTTACTAACGAGTTTACTTCATTACCTCTTGAGGTGCTACAAATCAATGACTCCCTTTGTCGTGTCAACTCAAAATAATTTGGAATAAACTTTTTCTCAATAAATGGCCATTCACTTCATCAATATGAAGGAAACAAATATATTTGTACTTTTTACGTGGACATTTAATCTTTGGGTTATTCATATATACAGGTTGAAAATATATATAATGAATAAAAGCTTTAACTCCCTCAACAAACTTAGGAGTAATGAAACCATCAGGTCGTCTATAAATCCAAGATCTATCAACATTACTCATTTCTGCAAAACTATTAATTTAAAATAATAATTCATAGTTAGTATCATTTATGTTCCATAAGTTTACAGAACATTTAAACTTTACACAACATCCCCTAAGTATTAATCAATTAAATTAATCACCTACAGTTGGTTTCAATACTATGGTATGCGACATTGTTTACACCTGTGAATCAAGAAACTAAGTTCTCACTGTTACTCCTAAGCTTGTGAAAATTTTCACCAATAAGCCTCACGGGAGCTTCATCACAGGTTTCCAGCCTATATATTGTCTTAGGGATTTATCATGCAAAGAACTGTCATATCTATTAAACCTATGAAATTCTTATGTTAATACTAAGTTTAAATTAATCACATTGAAGTTGAAGTATTAATCAGTTGAATTAATTACCTACAATTGATTTCAATACTATGGTATGTGACATTGTTTATTCTTATGAATAAAGAAAGCAAGTTCTTGCTGTAACTCCTAGGCTCATGGAATTTTTCACCGATAAGCCTCACGAGAGCTGTATCATGAGTTTTTAATCAAAACTTACAAATAAAGTTCATGAACCTAAATTATGCATTATTCAATTAAATCACTAATGTTAGTCATCAAACATATCTGAAACGAACACTTGAATTCAAAACCTAAAAAATAAAAAGAATATAATCTTCATCAAGAAAGAAGGAAAAGAAATCCTAATGTAAACTTTAAACCACGTTTATTTATTAAACACTTCTATAAATAAAAGACTTCAATTATCTATAACCCAAACATAATGCCTCTAGTTATTTGAATTATATAAGCAGAACACTCCCATCATTTAACATTAACATAATAGGCAATTCATCAAACACCTTACATGTATTAGAAATTCATCCCAACATCACAACCAAAATCACGTTTTGTCTCTTACTTCATTAACATTGATACATTCAAATTGTTTTCCAATCACATAATACCCAAATAAACAAATAAAACTAAATATATTCATCAGAAATACATCCGATATCACACGACTAACACAGGTTATACAAAAAATCACAGAGAACAAAAACTAAATGATTTAACTCCGCCAAAGGACACAATGATAATGGTTGGAGACAAAAAATGCCAACGTGTAGAAAAGAAATCCACGACAGAGAAATGAGAGAGAGGAAAAACGAAGGAGAAAATGCAGGGGAGAGAGGAAAAACGAAGGAGAAAACATAGGGGGTCTTTCAAGAGGGTTAAATGCATAAGAAAAAGACGTCGTTTGGTGTTAAACCAAATGATGTCATTTTTGTTTTATTTAAAACGTTGAAGACAAAGGAAATGATGACGTTTTCCTCTAAAATTTACCAACGAAAATTTTTTCAATCGATATACTCAATTTTTTTATTCCGCCAAAATTTCTCACCTTCTTTACTGACAGGAATTTTCTACCATTGCTTACCAATAGAAAATTTTTCGTCTTTAATTTGCAACAATTTAGTTTCCGTCGGTAATTTTCTATCGTTAATTACTAGTTTTCTTATAGTGATCAATGTTAAATTATCTAACAAGCCCATGAAAGAAGAAATGGAAAAAAAAAAGAGAAAACAAACATACATTCAAAGCTGTTTGAACAGCCTGTTCTGTGATTCCTTGTCATTTGTAGAGGAGTAAGTGCCTAGTCCTAGTACTCGTATTGTAATCCCACAGTTCAAGCAAACTTGGTTGCTCTTCATCTCTTTGTTTCTCACTTTTTTGTACTTGAACCACTCTCTCTCTCTCACACACACACATACCTGATCTGAAGTCAACTACATTAACGAACATAACAAAGGTGTGTCAAGCTCAAGAGTTATTTTAGTAATATAATTATACATATTAAAGTAAGACTATAACGTAATTGGGTATTGCAATACAAAACAAGGAGAAAAAGTAACTGATAAAAGCAAAATAGCATAAGAAAGGAGAGACAACATATCTGACAAATATGTTGTGAATCTAGGACATCGTAAGTGAAAGTTCGATTTTCCATTTGAGAGCCACCTCGGAGAGCACCTTCGTAGACGACCATCTTTACTTAGGACCTGTGTTGTTAAGTCTTTTGGGTCTTTCATTCTATTGCGTACCTTTTTCCCTTCTTCGCCTTCCATTAGACCCCTTACAACGTCGACGATTTTTTCTCGTAGAATGAGGCCATTTTTATTGACCTTAGGTCTTAGTGCCAGTTTGATGTCTTCGGTTAACATGACAGCATTCATTTTCTGCTCAGTGTAAAGTGACCAAGTGATTAATGGCACACCATTCACCGCACTTTTGAGGGTCGAGTTCCAACCACAGTGGGTTAAGAACGGGTTCAGATCTTCTGTTCCACTAAACCTGGCCCTATTCTGTCCCACAATAAAACGTCGACGTTTTCGTTTTATTTAAACCAGCGTCTGCGCGGCTTATCGCCTAAGCCATTTTGCTTCCCGCTTTACTTCTTCCATCAACTACTCACGTACGGTTTGTAAGCTATGGAGAAAATTTTGCTCTGAATTCTCGATAGAAATCTCTCTTGTAGCAGAGAATTGGAAACGCCTCCTCGCTGGAATCGCTTTTCAGGTTCTCTCTCCTTCTTGTTGTTTATCTCTGGAATTTGTGATTCGCGGGTAAATGTTTGCCTCCCGAGTTCCTTTTCCATCTTTTCGGTGTTGGATTCTTCATTTCGATTGGGTGTTAAAGTGATACTGATAAAATGGGTTGTTAATTTGACAGTACATACATGGGTTAGCTGCTCATGGAATTCATTAAAAGCTCGTCGTCAGGAGGTCCGTAAAGAACACAAAATGGAACCAACAAACGCCCCCTTACATGTGATGCCCTGTAAAGGCTAGCACTACATGACACAAAACTGAAACGGATGCATGTTTTAGTTTTACCCGGGCTCATTAAGACACTCTTTTCTCGAAACCTTTGTCTTTCTGTTTCGTAGAGACCAGGTAGTTTCCTTGGGAAGTCCCTTTTTTTGGTCCAAGTATATATAGTTCTCTGTTCTTTTGGGGTCCTCTCTCTGCGAGAATCTCTTTTGGGTTTTGGGTCTTTCACTCTCTGGTTTCTTGCAAAAACTGGAGGACTTTCAGTGTCTGTATTTCAGGTTTGCTTGCTCAGCCCTACTCTATTTCCAATTTTCTCTTCTTTGGTTGAGTATTCATCTATGCGGGGTGTTCAATTTTGAACTGTTTGTTGATTTTACATTATCAAGAGTGGTCCTTTTTCATGTTTCTTTCTAGGTTCTGTTATTATCTTGTTCTTATTTGTTTTTCCCTGTTGATTAGTCGGATGTTTTTGTGAATTTCAAACTTGTGAAGAAAAGAAATGGCTGGTTCCTTGACATTACTGTTTAAGGAAGTTCCTTTTGTTCAATTTTGAAAGTTTCTACTTTTCATATTTTGTTGTGTTAACTTTGTATGCATGCTTCAAACCCCAAATTGGGAATTTGTTCTTTTTGCTTCCCTACTAATTCCTCTTTGTTCCTTGTCAAGTATAGCCACTGTAAATTTGTACAATTCCAATTTTGCTAACAAGTTGAATTCTTTTGAAACCTTAATTTTTCTGTTTTTTCTTCTTCCAAGTAATTTCAACTTTCAAGGGCGTTTGTTCACGGGTTTACAAACTCAAATTTGCGATGGGGAAGCCTCCCAATTCTGGAGACTTGAAATTCTTCATGCCACAATTTATTGAAGCACTAGTCAAAGAAAAATCTCTTATAGCAAGTTTTTGCAAAAGTATACTCCGTGCACTGTTTCATAAAAATGTCAAATTTAAGGGTTTCCTGTGCTTTGTGTGGCATGAACTTCCCCCTTTCTTAGGTTTCAAAGTCAAAATATGCTCCAATAGTCTAGACTTCGTTTATTGTTCTTCCTTGGTTCTTCTCTTAAAAACTTCAAATCTTTTGATCATATTTTCAACAGAATGTGATGGTATCCAGGCTGGAAAACTCAACTTTATGAAAGTTTTTTTTTTTGGTGCCAGTTCTAAATTCTGGCTCCTTAACGTTTATGAGCTCTATTCTTGCTGAGAGTTTATTCATTCATGTCTATAGAATTTCGTGGTTATTTAAATTCTAGTTCTTAGTTTGGCTGTAATGGTATCTAGCTTTCCCCTTAGTCTGCATTTCAGCCTCTCTAGGACACTCTAAACTGGGGACTATGTCTCTCTCTGAAGTTATAGAGGTTTTGGGCCTACATGAAGTTGAAAGTTCCCAATCCCTTTTTCTTAATGGATATAGGTGGGTTCTAGGTGTTTTGGTGAGTCAGCGGGTTTGCCTTCAGTTAGGAAGTTTACAACTTCTTTCGGTCAACTATTTTCTAGGTCTATCATTCAACATCTTCCTGCACATCGACTGAGATTGGAAAGAGAATTTTGTGACTGGGATTTTGCTGCCTACTGTGAAGGGTTGTGTGAGCGTGACATATTGCACGAAAAGTTTTCATATCCTCAGATTCTTTCCTGTCTTGGCCAAGTGAAACTCCCTAATCCGCTTATTGAATGTAAACATGTCCAAGTACATTTCATGTTAAATAAGAGCTTCTCCGCAGATAATGAAATCATTAGTTTGTTCATCAATATCACTAGTAAAGTTGGCAAGACTTGATAACTGTGCATATAAAGGAACAATAAACACTAAGCAACAAGCTGAAGGGCTTGAGCACCCACAAAACCTTCTCTAAATTGCTTCCATGCATTATTGGCTGTGGTTGTGATGTTGAATTGCTAATGTGACAGCATGCAGTTTAATTATGTCTCGTAGGAGAATTTACAAACTGAAAATACAAAGGCATGGAGTTGGGAGTCTTAACATATATTTAATGTTTGATTTGGTTTCTGTATTATGCATGGGGGTAACGGTTTCAACTCTCTTCTGAATTTGATTTTAATAATCAAATAGGGAAACATTTGTGGCATGGTCTAGTTTGTAGGTTAGAAGTTCCATGCATTTTGAATTTGGGCAACCACCTCTTAACTTATGTCATGATTGTGGATTCAAATTTTTTCTTGTATGATTGATTGAAAAAATCTTGGCAACTAATGTATTGAAGATTTTCAGTTTAAAGAACTAATAGCCTTGTGATGGAGAATAAGATCTTGGACTTAGAAAGCAAGAAGAGGTTAGTTTCTGCAACCCAAAAGGGAAAAGATGATGTATGCCAACTGCAAGACATTGAGACGAATGATGAAATAAAACTAGCAGCTTTAAAGGATCAAGTGATAAGAAAGGTTGCTATTAGCAAGTCTAAGAGAGATAAGTTCACTACAAAGATCAATCAGCCAGGAAGCACAGCAACGAACGTGAAAGGTCAAGAGAATTTGGAACTGAGATCTGAAAAGGCAAATATCAAAGGAAAAAACTCCTTAGAAAAGAAAACTAGGCCTAGTAGTGAAATTGAGATAAGTGTGGTAGGCAGTCCATTGGAGGCAAAAGATGCAAAAGAAAACAAGGATAGCGTGGAAACACCATGGAAGCGCAAAAGGGGTGCTGATGCTGAAATTATGCAAACATATTTGTCATCTGCAGATACAAACATGTCAAGGTGTCGTCCAAGAAAAGAGGTACCTGCTTTCCGATTAGTAAATTTGGGTGAGGGGGATTGGTTTAGAATTGTTGGCAAGAGAATAAAGGTCTATTGGCCAGAGTCAAGAAGATGGTTCATTGGAACAATTAAATCATTTGACAACAAGAAGAAGCACCATAGCATTCTGTACGAAGATGGCGACAAGGAAGAGTTAGAATTGAGGAAAGAGCGGTTTGAACTTGAGATTCTACCCTCTGAAGGCTTTAATTTGAGGATTGAATCAAAGTTTCAAAAGAGATATGCAGCTTCAGAAGATGATTTGGCCAGTAGAGAGCATGTCCAAGAGGAATCAGCTTTCGGTCATGATGCCAAAATTGTCTCTGAGAGCTCAGAGATAAGGATGAAAACAGCAGTCAATGATTTGTTTGGCAGAAAGTGGACTACTGAAGTGAAGGTTCAAGAAGCTGAAATGAGATCTGGTAAATCAGTTGCTTTTATGGATGTTGCTTTACATTCTGAACTAGATAAGGAGTTGTTATGTCATGAACTCCTTGATGCAAAAGAATCCACTCTTTTTGTTCCAAGAAATGGAGATGATGGTTCAGAATCCACTGAAGACATGTCAAAAGAAGTAAGTGCAGTGAAAGAAGCACAAACTGGTGGACTAGAATTCCATTCTGAAGGCAAAACTGTTGCTTTAGATGACAGAATTAGTAAAAGTGTAGTGACTTTGACATATACCCGAAGAAGAGGTGCCAGTAAACCAGCTACAAAACCAGCGAATTTGAAGACGAAATCTATTTCTGATGCTGAAATAAGCAGGGAGTTAAAGCTGCCGAAAAGGGAAGTGAGCCATAAAGTGCATACAAGAATAGATGAAGATATGAAGCACAGTGAAGTCAACATGAAGTATGTGCACCATGACATCCACGTCAAAAAGGATGTAATATTTGATCTTGAAAAGGAAAATGACAAGGCTTTTTCGAATTTGATTGGCAAAAGTGAAGAAAATGATCCTGTATCATTGGCAGCTCAAGGTTTTCCCTTGTGTGTTAATGCCGAGAACATGCAGAAGAAGCCACTGGCTTCTGCTGGAAGCATCTCCAAAAGCAATGAACTTCCTGTACCTCCTGCAGCTGATGTCAAAGAGAAGGCGGTAAGTGAAGAAATTAATATTGAAGTGCCTGTGGATGCCATCTCCAGGAAAAAAACAATTATGGTATTTGATTAGCATCAAATTAGAAATTGTTAATGAAGAGTCTGACAAAGATCTACCTAATTTGCAGCGCAGAGAATATGCTAAGTTAGACGAAGGAAATTCCGTAATCCAGCAGGAAAAAGCAAGTGTGGCGGAAGCTGAATATGAGAGTGGAAAGGAAATTACCCTTCATCGGCCAGAATAAAAAGCAATTGAAAATGGAGCATTAGTTACTTGAACTATGTAAGTGTATGCTTTCGTCTCTGAATCTGTCCTATAGTGGAACTCAAGTTTGTTAAGCAAATACCCTGGCTGTTCTGTGCTGAGTACTTAACATTATCCCCTTTTTTGCTTAGTGTAGCATATATTTCATGTTTACGTAATGAGACGTTTGGTGTTGTTGGATGTGATTGTCATATAAGTTTCGCAGTTTTGCAGTAACTAATAAATGGAGCCCTGATATGTTAATCCAAGTCAACTGTAGATGGCATGGGAAAAGAAAGTAAATGGTGAGTCATGGGGCAAGAGCAAGTCAGCTGTGGCAGGTAGATTGTAGGAAATAGGAGATGCTGACTTCCATGATTTTCCCTTTTCCTAAATCAGAGAAGCAGGAACTCTACAAATTTCTTCATATTTGTTTTATATGTGAATCCAGACTCTCACTATGTGAGATTAATCAGTGAATGCATTCAACTCTATGTCTATTTTACTCAATGGTCTCTTTCAAAAGATTGCAGTTTTGCGGTAATCAATCAGAAAGTACCAAAGTTCTTGGTATCCTATTGTAAGATTTGCTGGTTTATTGAAAATGTCAACTTGCGGTCTGAGCCTAACTGCTGCTCGGTAAAACGATGTTTCAGTTTTTCAGCCTACAATTCCTTCCATGGGGAAGGACAGGACGACATGAGTCCTGACCTGTTTTGTCTCGTCTTAAGGCAAAGCCCAGTTGAACTTAGTGGGCTCAGGAACAGGAAATTGTGGACTGGGACACAACAAAACAAACGTTTGAATGTCATGCCTTACATAAGCTGAGTCTTCACTTTCTTATAATTTCTATTACCCAACAACTGAAATGAATATGTACCTTGAGTAAGATAATAATGAATTCTTACTTTAAATTCCACAAAATCATTTTTTTAATATTATCTCCCAGTCGATCAGATTAGACTACCTCTTTGCGGGCGGGCGTCCAGATTCAATGAACCAAACATACATTTGACATGTCCTGTTCACTCCCTCACGTCACGCATTTCATAAGCTGCAGTTCAACTGGCATTTGAAACCCCAATAGCGCATCATGCGTGGACAAAACGCAGATCAACAGCAGTCAAAAGATGCTTCTCGTGTCCGGCACGTGACAACGCACATACATTTGTTTACTACGTATAAATATATGTATCTGATAAAAAGGAAAGGCGGCGTTCGCTTTCGTTGCTATCGTCTCTCACACTACCACAATCACAAAGTACTCATCTTCTTCTGCTTTACTCTCTAAGCTTGACCTTAAAACCCTAGTTGCTCGTTTGCTTTCTGTTGGTTGAAGATGATGGCAAGGACGTCGTTTGGAGTGGGATTCAATGAGCCCAAGATTCGGAGCTTTGATGGGTTGAGGCCTTCCAATTCCGATCCAAAGTTGCTGTCTTTGAGCAGGAATGTCAATGTTTTCTTTGTGTCTACGTCCAGACGGTCTTCTGCTAGAGCTGTTGCAACGGTGGGTATCTCTATCTGTCTCTCTCCCTGTGCATGTGTTCGAAGAAGTTTTGATCTCTTGGACTATTTTCCAAATTTTTGCAAGTTTGAGTGTGGCTTTCGAGCTCTCTGTCTTTTCTTTCTGTATTTGGTGATCTGATGGCCTGGTTTTCGATTTAAGAAAAAGAAAAGCAAAAAAGTTAAAAGCTAAATATGCCTTAAATCATGTCATTTTCGATTTTTTTTTCATGCATCAGTGATGGAGATTTAGGATAATAAAAGGCCATTTTGATTTTTAAAAAAAAATCCTACCTTCATGGGAAAGGTAAGAGATGGTCCAAAAGGGAGTCTCTTCTTAACTGTGTGCTAAATGTTGTTTCTTCTTGTCAAGATTTTCATTAGTTGCAGAGTACATTTATTGATTGGATTACATTTTGTTCTGTTGGCAGCCAGTGAAGCCGGGGACTGAGACTAAACGAAGTAAGGTTGAAATAATTAAAGAACAAAGCAATTACATCAGGTATCCTCTTAACGAGGAGCTACTGACAGATGCGCCGAATATCAATGAGAATGCTACGCAATTAATCAAATTCCATGGGAGCTACCAGCAGTATAACAGAGACGAACGTGGTACGAGATCCTACTCGTTTATGCTTCGTACTAAGAACCCTTGTGGGAAAGTGCCAAACCAACTCTATTTGACAATGGATGATCTTGCTGATCAATTTGGCATTGAAACACTTCGTTTGACAACGAGACAAACTTTTCAACTCCATGGTGTTTTAAAACAGAACCTCAAGACTGTAATGAGCACTATCATTCAGAACATGGGTTCAACTCTTGGTGCATGCGGTGATCTCAACAGAAATGTTCTGGCCCCTGCTGCTCCCTTTGCAAGAAAAGATTACCAGTTTGCTCAAAAAACTGCGGAGAACATTGCTGCACTTCTAACTCCGCAGTCTGGTTTCTATTATGACATGTGGGTGGATGGCGAGAAGATAATGTCTGCAGAACCCCCAGAGGTAGTTAAGGCACGTAATGACAACACTTATGGTACGAATTTTCCCGATTCACCAGAGCCCATCTATGGAACTCAGTTCTTGCCAAGGAAGTTCAAGATTGCTGTCACAGTCCCAACAGATAACTCTGTGGATCTTCTTACAAATGACATAGGTGTGGTCGTAGTTTCAGATGATGATGGAGAACCCCAGGGATTCAATATATATGTAAGTATACTTTGTAACGGTTATGAGAGTTATCCCATTAATTTATATTGCTTTCTTACATTTTCACTTTCAGGTAGGTGGTGGTATGGGAAGAACACACCGGGTAGAAACAACTTTCCCACGACTGGCTGAACCATTGGGGTACGTACCAAAACAGGACATCTTGTATGCTGTGAAGGCTATAGTTGTTACACAACGAGAAAATGGGAGAAGAGATGATCGTAAATACAGTAGAATGAAGTATTTGATCAGCTCCTGGGGAATTGAGAAGTTTAGAAGTGTAGTTGAACAATATTATGGGAAGAAATTTGAACCGATCCGAGATTTGCTTGAATGGGAATTTAAAAGTTACTTGGGATGGCATGAGCAGGTTTGTCCTTGGAATTCTTGTCATTTATCCTTGCTGTTTTTGGTTTCGTCCACTGAAACCATTTTCAGTGCTCTTCTTGACCTTTTACCTGCTATTCAGGGTGATGGAGGATTGTTTTGTGGGCTTCATGTAGACAATGGTCGTGTAGGTGGAAAAATGAAACAGGTATTGAGGGAGGTAATACAGAAGTACAACTTAGATGTACGCATTACACCAAACCAAAACATTATTTTGTGTGGCATTCGCAAAGCTTGGAAGCGGCCTATCACCACAGCTCTTGCACAGGGTGGTTTACTGGTGAGAATATCTGCAGTTTGAACTCCAGATCATGTACTTGCCTGAAGAAATGGGTTGATATAAGGAATAAACATATTCCATTGATTTGTTCTGGTCAAACTTTCCTTAGGAACTGCTGAAAGGAACCATTTTAATTCACGTATCAACTTGAAATTGTTTTATGTAACCTGTGATGTAACAAAAAATGATTGAAGAATTACGACAAGCAAGTGATTTAGAAAGACAGCTCTTGAGGGGAGTTATAATTCTATGTTATCATTCTAGGAGGGTTGTGTACCCTAGCCCTCTACCGTGATATCTTCTGGAGTGACCTTATGTTGTTTTATTATTTTCCACTTGATGACCATACGATTCTTCACTTAAGCTTGCTAGTTGCGTATTATGATAATATATACCTGGCTAATTAGATTTTCATACTTGCGTTGTGTTGTTTGTTCTGCACCCTTAACTTTCTCTTTTTTAATTTCTTTCCTTTTGACTTGTGATGCTTGTGGCAGCTACCTAAGTATGTAGACCCCCTCAACTTGACAGCAATGGCATGTCCAGCTTTTCCCCTTTGCCCACTTGCAATAACTGAAGCTGAACGGGGAATTCCTAACATCCTCAAACGTGTTAGAACAATATTTGAAAAGGTACTTACTGTTTAAATAACTATATGAGAAGTGCACCAAACCTTTCATGCATGATGCAGTGAACTGAATTTGTTTCCAAACAAGTATCAGTACTTATATTAAGAGCACACCCTTTGAAATGTCAGGTTGGTCTGAAGTACAACGAATCTTTGGTAATAAGGGTAACTGGCTGTCCAAATGGATGTGCTAGACCATACATGGCTGAATTAGGATTTGTTGGTGATGGTCCCAATAGCTATCAGGTGCATGAAGAACTTAATTAGCAGTTTATTATTCACTTCTCCATTGAAAATATGCAAAACTTAATGAATGTATCGTGGTCTTTCTTAACAGATTTGGCTTGGGGGTACACCGAATCAGACTGCATTAGCTAAAAGCTTTATGAATAAGGTTAAGATTCAAGACCTGGAGAAGGTTTTGGAGCCTTTGTTCTTTTACTGGAAACAAAAAAGACAATCCAAAGAATCATTTGGCGAGTTCACAACCCGTGTGGTGAGTATACTTGGATTTCAGGCCAAATAAGGAATTGTGAACTCTATCTTTTTCTTGAATTTTATTAGCTATTTTGAAATTTATACCATGTTCAATTACTTTTATCAGGGATTTGAGAAACTTCAGGAATGGATTGACAAATGGGAAGGTATAGTGACTACACCAACCAAGTACAATCTTAGGCTCTTTTCTGACAAGGATACTTATGATAAAATGGATCAGCTTGCAAAGTTACAGGATAAGACTGCCCATCAATTGGCCATTGAAATCATCCGCAATTATGTGGCTTCTCATGAAAATGGGAAAGGAGAATGAGGGATTAGGCTGGCTAGCTAATCTGCAAAGGTGAACGAGGAATGCCCCTCTTGTTTTTATTGCATGCTGTTACTGGTCGATAACAGCTTGTGCGTGAGAATGGGCATTCAGCAGCAGGTCTTCATGCATTTTATGTCACAGTTTACCTTGTTCAGCATTTCACCGAACCTGTACTTTTTCTTTCTAACTTGTTCATATGAACGAGTGATTTTTGTTTTAAAGGAAGGTTCCTCTATTTTTCCTGCGATGAAATCACTGAGTGGCTATATCATCATTGATAAGACAATGGCAAATGAGATGAAATATTTCTGAACTGGATAGTGTTCGTCGTGGTACTTTTGTCTTGCTCATTCATCTTATGATGCTCAGATCAACAGACTTTCGAGTAGGCACTAGGATGTATGAAGCTTTCTGACCAACCTTCATCTATGTAAAACTAGTCACCAAATATATTGGAACTTCTCGTCTTTATTTCGTTATACCGAAACTTTGACATGCAACGCTAGTGCTATTTGACCTTCGTAAACACCAGATTTTAATGATTTGGTTCATTCTCCGATTTTTCTTGTTAATTACAAAAGGACGAGCCAAACATGAGACGTGGGGAGTGGGGGCGAGACGGGGTAGATGCCAATGGGTTGGAGCTTATTTGCTAAGTTACTTTCTGCAGCTCGTTTTCCTAGCTCCGTTACACTCAAGATACTGCGGTTTCATCAAACACTGAAACAGCAATCAGTATGTTACGGTAAGTGGAGTTGCATAAATTCGTAAGGAAGAAGAAGGAGGTGACGTCGTAGGCAAGGAGAACGAGTAAATAAAACGCAGCGTCAAACATGAAGAAGCACGTTTGAATTACGTGAGACGGTCTAGAACATCCTTAGTACCACAGAATATATTTCGATTGTAACAGAATGTAAGGCATGACGATTATGAATAAAATTTGAATTCTCTCTCTCTCTCTCTCTTTCTCTCTCTCTCTCTCTCTTCGATTTTGTGAGATAGTGTGGTGGTGGTTGAAAGAAATCTGTAAGGCGAGTGCAGGTTGGAGCGTCCGACGTCACTAAACGTGAAAAATCTCAACATCTGGTATCAGAGCCTACGTTCCTCGGAAGAGAATGGCTAAGAGCACAAGAGGAGCTGAGGTACGCTAGCTAGAGGAGAGCCTTAGAAGCATGCAGGAAGCCCAATCGAGACATGAAAGGGAGATCAGCGACATTAAGTCGATGTTCCAGCAACTGATGCAAAAAATGGATAAGGAAGAGGCGGAATCTTCAGTGAAAGCTTCGGGAGAAGGAGGACGTGTTGGAGGAGTACTAAAAACCAGCAAGACCGAGTTTCCGACGTTCGATGGAACTGGAGTAAGGAGCTGGAGCTACAAGTGCGAGCAGTTCTTTACTATGGATCAAACTGTAGAGGAAATGAAGATACGACTTGCCTCGATCCACATGGAAGGAGATGCACTTGAATGGTACCAACTCACGATTAGAAATCGAAAGAGATACACGGAATGAAATGGGACGAGTTTGTGACACTCATAAGACAGAGGTTTGACGAAGATATTTTCGAAGATCCCATAGGAAATTTAAAGGAGTTGAGACAGGAGGGGTCGGTAATGGAATATTGTGCATTGTTTGACAGATATTCAAATAAACTCAATCTTCCCGAAGAATACTTGGTAGGTTTCTTCTTGAAGGGGCTTAAGCCAGAGCTTGGATTGACGGTGAAGATGATGGACCCGCAGACATTGCACCAAGCCTATACATGGGCACGAAAGCAGGAGGCGATGCTACCGAATAATGCCGATGCCTAATATTAATAAATTTATTTTAGGAAAAGCAAATATTATAGATTTTATTATATCG
>JANSVB020000177.1:279095-293051 GCA_025504935.2 Erythroxylum haughtii
GTGTCCAGTTGGCTATTCAAAATCATCCTTCTTCTTCTCCCTTATTGCTTGAAAAGGATTTGTTATGCCAATATGATTTGTGTTTGAAATAGAGATACTTTAGTTTCAGAAGTCTCGTGTTGCCTGGATCAGTGATGATGATCGATGTACTAAGTATTATCATGCGATTACTAACGTTTGTCAAAGACATAATAAAATTGAATGTTTGAAGAATGATGCAGAGAAGTGAGTGTCTGATCCAGCGTTATTGAAGGATATGACAGTGGGGCTCTATAAGAAGTTATTCAAGAATGATGGGGTTTTTAAAACTGTGGGTTTTGCGGGTTTGAATTTTCCTCGGTTACTTGAGACAACAGTTGAAACCTATTACTCGAGAAGAAGTTTGGTTGGCTGTTTCGAGTATGGGTTCTTATAAAGCCCCTGAGCCGGATGATTTTCAACCTATATTTTTTAAGAAGTAATGGGACGTGGTTGGTGAAAAGGTTTTCCATTTTGTGTCTCAGATTTTTAATTCTGGTAATGGATGCTCAAGTTGCTAAGGATTTTAATGTGCTTATTCCTAAGGTTCATGTTCCAGAATCGATCTCTCAGTTTTGAACTATTACACTTTGTAATGTGTTGTATAAAGTGGTAATGAAGGTTTTGTCAAATCGTTTGAAACATTTTATTGATGGTTTGGTTAGCCCGTTCTAGAGTAGTTTTCTTCCTAATCGTACTACTACTGATCATATTATTATTACTCAGGAACTGTTGCACTCTTTTAGGAGGTCTAAAAGTAAAGTGGGTCATTTTGCTTTGAAAGTTGATTTGGAGAAGGCCTATGATAGCGTCATCTGATTTTAAGTGCTTTTTCTCTGTCTTCATTGACTAATTTATGGAACGGCAGCCCCTCTGCGTTATTCTCTGCGACTCGAGGGCTTTGCCATCCAATCTCCCCTTATTTAGTTATTCTTTGTATGGAGGGTTTGACTATGCTTATTCAGGGAGCACTGATAAGTAAAAATGGATGTGGTTACGGCATCTAAAGGTGAGTCAAGTATTAGTCATTTACTTTTTGTTGATGACTTGTTGATTTTTGGTAAGGCTTCAACTAAGCAGGCTACAGTGATCCGTGAGGTGTTGGATGTGTTTTTTATGGCGAGTGGACAGAAGGCTAATCTTTCTAAGTCAAGAATTTATTTTTCAAATTCTGTTTCTCGGGTTATGAAGTCCCGGTTACAACATTTGTTGGGAGTAGCAGTTACTTTTGACTTGGGCAGGTATTTGGGTGTTCTGATATTGCATGGTTGTACTTCTATTGCTCATTATAAGCATAATGTGAGTTCGGTGGAGACTAGGCTGGCTAATTGGCATTCTAAATTTCTGAGTCTCGCTGGGAAGGAGGTACTTATTAACTCTTTTATTTCTTCGCAAGATAGGCATAAGCTGCATTTGGTTAGTTGAAATTAACTTATTCGGCTAAAGAGTTATGGTGGTCTTGCTTTAAAAAGTTCTAAATTGATGAATATTGCTTTATTGGGTAAGTTAAGATGGAAGTTATTTTTGAATGATTCTGCTTTGTAGGTGGAGGTGTTGCGTCCTAAATATTGTACTGGTGAGTCTATTCTCTTTTTTACTAAGGATTCGGATTCCAGTTTATGGAAGGGGTAGTTAAAAGTTTTGATTTGTTGTTTCCTCTTTCAGTTTGGCGGGTTGGGGATGGTTCTCATATTAGTCTTTGGTTTGATAATTGGTGCTCGGGGGCCCTTTGGTGGATCATATGAATGGTTTGACAGTAGAGGAAGAACACTTTCGAGTAGTACATATAATTAATGATGGTTCTTGAGATTTTTCAGGCTTACGTTCTACAATTTTCGATCATCTCAAGGAGGTTATTTGGGCAATTCTTTTGCTTTATTTACTTTGGTGCAAGATAATACGTCTTGGAGTTTTTCTTAGAATGGTGTATATTCAGTTCGAGCAGCTTATAAAGCACTTCTTTCGGAAGAGTTGTCTAATGTTTTTGTTTTGTCTATTTTTCTTGTTTGTAGAAGGTGGCTGGTCCATCGAAATTGAAACATTTCTTGTGGTTACTTGGGCATTTATGTCTTCTGACGAATTCTTTGCGTTTCTCAAGAGGTTTAACTACATCTAATTTGTGTAGAATGTGCTCTTTATATGATGAATCTTCTTTGCATTAATTGCATGATTGTAATTGTGCGGTTGCATGGTGGCAACAGTGGGATGTTCCTGATGATTTCTTTATCGTGGCGGATTTAGTTGATTGGCTAGCTTTGAATCTACGTGCTCGTGCCGTGGGTCCTTTTGGTTTTGACTGGGCACATTATTTTCTGGTAGGTATTTGGTGGTTATGGAAGGCTCAGAACTTATAGGTCTTTCAAAAGGAGTTTATTTCCTTAGCAAATTTAAATGGTTGTGTATTTAAAATTGCAATAGATGTGTCATTGACTTCTGGTTCAAAACTAAAGCTTCAAGGTATGAGGCGTTGGATTGATTAGCCTACGTCGCCATCTGATTGGGTGAAGTTGAATTGTGACGGCAGTTCTATTGTTAATCCTGGGCTGACTAGTGGTAGAGGGTTATTGCGTGATTCATTTGGTTGTTGGTTAGGAGGTATTCGTTTCGAATTAGTGTTTCAACTATCTTGGTGGAAAAGTTATGATGCATTCGGGATGGTTTAATTTTTGCGTGGAATCACAGTTTTAGGCAGGTTGTGGTAAAATTTGATAATATGGACGCAATGTAGATGGTGAATTGTGGTGTTATCTCTTCACATCTCCTATCTGTTTTGATTGTGGACATTCAAGCTTTATTTGCTAGGAATTAGAGTTACTCTATTAAGCACGTGCTTCGTAAAGGTAATTTTGCAGTAAATTGTCTTACTATTTTGAGTCATAGCATTTCTTTAAATTTTCATATTTAAGACGATATTTCTGAAACCCTCTCCTTGATTATACGAGGTTGATCTATGTGATATTTCTTTTATGAGGTAGTTTAGTTTTTTCTTAGTTATAAGCAAAAAAAAGAAATAGGAAATAATGGACAGACAGATGAAACAGGCAGTTTCCTGAACGGAAGAGCACAAGTGCATAAGAACTTTTACTTTAATCTAAAAAGCCAACGAATTACAAGTCAAGATCCATATGCACTCTCACTTGCGGCATATACGAGCAGTAGGCATTGTGACACAGATAGGTGAGTACTTCTTCTTAGCTTCAGGTGTCCCAGGCCTAGGCTCTACATCCGCCATAGCAACTTTGGCAATGGAGTAAGCAGCAGCTGCTGCAGCACCAAATACCAAATCCCTCCTTCCACTGCAGTTGCCTTCCCTTTTCTTCATCTCCAAGTTGACCATCTCTTCCTCAGTGGCTCTCGAGGCTTTTGCCACAGTCAATCCTCGACGAGGCGCTGTCAATGGCTGCTTGGTCGGGGCTGATCCTGCGAGGAAAGAAGCAGTCATGGTCGTGGATGCCATCTCTGTGATTCTCTGCTTTATGTGAGCTTGCTTTCTGGGATTGTCACTCGGAAGATCAGACGACGAAACTAATTACTAGTTGGAAGCGCTAATGGCTCAAGGGCCTTACTCAAAGAGCCCATCATCCATTTCCTTATCCTTAGATACTATAGGACAAATGAACCAGTGACGCGTGTAGCTCTATCTTGCCCTCAGCTCGTGGCTATGAATAAAGGAGTCGAAAGTGGAAATCGAAAATCTTATTCCAAAAGTCCATCGCTCTTGACCGTTTATCCTTTGCTAGAATGATGGCCACTTCTCTTTAGGCTACTTGAGCCTTAAGCTTCACCGAGTTTAACTTAAACCCATCAGTTCTTATGACCTCAAATTTTAACTTACTGTTCAGTATAGCACAGTCTGTACTAGGTCTTGGAAGTCAATTTCCGATTAAACTCTTGCTACTTAATATTCCACACAAGGCCGCTAGTTCTACTTCCTGTGCATCAAGCAACTAACTACCAAGGAAAACCTCACATTCGGTAAGAGAGATCGTGCCTCTCCAATTCAGTTCCTCGTTTCCAACAGAACAATTGAAACTTGAGAATAAAACCATTTCATCAACATCTGCAAAGAAAAGGAAGATGCTCTTGAGGCACAAACCCTTATGTTCTCATTTTATCATCTCAGATTAATTGCCAAGCACACAAATATTAAACAAGCAGCCACTTTTAAAGATAAAAATAAACAGAGGTCCATAACGCAAAAGAAATGAACAAAATGATCCACCACAACATGATTGCAAAATACAAAAAAGTCGTAAGCTAATAGAGGAGCTCATCGAAATAAAAGAAAACATCCTGTAGTCTTATGAACCTATCAACCAACAGGTACTACCAACTCTTTTTCAAGACTCCTGTAAACCTCATCCCTCTCTTTGCAAATCTTCTAGAATGAGGGCCTTAGTTGGCTTTCCCAAGAGATCAGTGTACTCCTGGTAAGGAGACCTGGTGAAGCGTGTTTCCCTCCAGAAATCAGGCGTCAAGAAACCATAGGTTTTTAGGAGACACTCGAAAGTTGCCTACATCCACAAGATATAAACATCCTTAAGTGCCATTGATAATCAAGTAGTAGAGAAGAGATTTATGCAACATATCCCAACTCAAGAAATCACTTTAAATTTGCCAACAAATTCATGAAGAATCCACTAAATACGAGTCAACAGGCTTTCAAGAGCCCTGCTAAAGTAACAAACAGATCAACAAATTCAAGAAATCGCTTTTTACACTTTTCAATTAGAAGTTACTCCAAACTACATGTACTCCTTGATCCCAAAAACTTCAACCCAAACTATCGTACTAGCTCAACAAGATCAATCTAACCTGCAATAGGACAAGAATAATTCATGCTCCATAGACACAAGAGCACCATTTCTAAATCAGAAACTTCAAAACATTTTACATTACCATCTATATCATAATGAAATTAACAATACTGAAATCAACTAAATTATATAAGAATTAAGACAAGATTTAACCTTGACGAAATTGCCGAGAGTCTTTGTAGATCCTCGAGAAGAGGTGAAAACATCCTCAATGCCAGCAAACTGCAGAACCTTCTTGGGGACGCGAGCAGCAACAATCCCGGCGCCACGGGGAGCCGGCACCATTCTGACGGTCACGGAGCCGCATTTCCCGGTGACCTTACACGGCACTGTATGAGGCTTCCCGATCTTATTCCCCCAATACCCTCTCCTCACCGGAATCACCGATAGCTTCGCCAATATGATGGCGCCCCTTATCGCCGTCGCCACTTCCTTCGAGCATTTCACTCCCAATCCCACGTGCCCGTTACCGTCTCCGACGACAACAAACGCCTTGAAGCGAGTGCGTTGCCCGGCGCGTGTCTGCTTTTGGACCGGAGAGATCTTCATGACCTCGTCCTTGAGCGATGGGCCTACGAGCAAGTCGATAATTTGGTACTCTTTGATGGGAAGTGAGTGCAAGTAAATCTGCTCTAAGCTTCTGATTTTTCCTTCTTTCACTAGGCGTCCTAGTTTGGTGACTGGAACCCATTGTTCTTCCTTCTTCTCGCCGCGAGCACGACGGCGGCCTCGCCCACCGCGGTCGCCGCCAAATCCGCGACGAAAGCCTCTCTCTCCGCCTCTCTCAGCCATGGTTATGTAGCTAGGGTTGGGGATTAAGGAAAAGCAGTGTTACGGCTGGGGTTTTTAGCGCTCTACTTTTATGGAAGAAAATCGTGCTGTTAGGGTTTTGATTTCAGTAAGGCAGGCCTTTATATACAAAATTAATGTAATTATATTTATTATTATTATTTTGTAAATTAATTACTTAAGTAAATTTATTTTGTTTCTTATATAATATTTATTGATAAATTATTAATAAAATTATTATATTTTAATAATTTTAATTTATTAATTAAATTAAATTTTATTTCAAATTTATATATTTTGAAAGATATGTTAAATTTAAATTATATGTATTAATAGTTATTATTTTATTTCAAAATTAACATTTAAATTAATTACAGATATTAAATTCATAATTTATGATTTTTATTAATAATTAATATTACATGATTAACTAATGTATATTTAGTAGATAATTAATTAAATTATAAAAAAAGAAACAGAAAACAAAAATTACTTTTATAATTTTCATAAGTTATGTAAACTAAAAGAAAATATAATCACAAATTAAAATTAAAATTCAAGCAAACATATTTTTTTGTTAAAATAAGAAAACTAAAAAATTAAAAACCAACAGGCCTTTGTTTTCTTTTAACTTTTCTAATGTCTAAACTCTAATATCATTCACTCAATCGAGGGGGAGAAATTCTAGGTTTGAGAAGGAAAAAAAAAGGAGTGTTATTTACATGCCTTTTTCCTTTTTATTAAAACAAATTCTAGGTTTTTTTTCAATTAAATTAAATTATAATTGAAGTCTAACTTTGTTAAATTTTAATTTTAATAAAACTAAATATTTCATATTTGATTTTTGAAATTTCTCAAATTTTAAAATTAAAATCTAGTTTAATTTAATTGCTTTTTATGTCTGATCATTATATTAATAATATGTTAACAATGATTATAAATTTTAACTTTAATTCATTATTAAATTAGATAAATTAAAGCTCTTTTAATTTATTTTTAATTAACCAATTAACAATTTATAATTAAAGGATGAGATTAATGTTTAATAGTATATCATGATCACTCAAATATTACGGAAGCCAAAATTGCTTGAGTTAATAGATCTATGCATAGTTAAAACTTATAATTTAATTATTTTGTCATCTAGAGATCCAATTAAATATAAAGTATAGAATTAATATTTACTACATTTAAATCTAATAATGCTCATGCTTATTAGTTAGTAATTAATTTATAACTGACATTTAAAAATGATCTTTTTCAAATGTCAATTCACTAAGTATAGTGAATTCTTTAAGTCACTACTAATAAAGAACAATAAAATATTCTTCCTAATTTACATTAGAGTAACTTATAAGGAAAAGAAATATGTATTACTTTTATCATTCCATCAATATCTTGTCTTAATAAAACTATAACTAAGAACAACTTAAGAATATATATATATGTATATATAATCTCATAATTATGATCTCATAATAATTTCAATTACAAGATAATTAGTCTAAGAATTTTATCTTTCGCATTACATATCAAACATAATTAACAAAAAAAACGTAAAGATAAGAAATGTCTTTATTGTAATAATATTATACATTAAATCATAGTCAACCAATTAGCTATAACAACATAAGTTAATAATCTTCCATTTACACTAAAGTTAATAACCTATATATCTAATATTATATTCATCCATATGTCAATCCATGTATCTTTTGAAACGACTTAGTGAGGGGATATATAAGATTCTCTTTAATAAGAACTCGATCTAATATAATGTATTTTCACTCTAATATATTATTGATAAAGTGAATCTTTCTTAATACATGTTTAAACGATTGAAGAGACCTTGAATCCTGTGCTTGTGTAATAGTACCATTGTTGTCATGGTATAATACCATTGGCTCAACAACACCAATAACCACTTCAAGTTTGGCGGAAAACTTCTTGATCTAAATTACTTGCTTTAATACCTCTAACACTGGAATGTATTTTGCCACAACCATAAAATTAGCAGTGGTTGGTCTTTTGAAACTTTTCCAACTTATCTTACCATCATTAAGAGTAAAGATATACCTTAATTATATTCTATTATCATCCAGATCAGACTGAAAACTCACGTTAAATATATGCCTTGATTGCATTCTACTATCATCCAGATCAGACTAAAAACTTGCACCTAAATACCTTTGAACTCTTGGTTCAACTCCTCTACAAATTAAGAAATATCTTTAGTTCTTCTCAAATAATTTAAGATGTTTTTCACATCCGTCTAGTAACCATTGCCAATACTAGCTTGATATGTGCATGTTATTCTCAAAGTATAAAAAACATCTAGTTTACTGCATAACATTTTATACATGATTGATCCATGTGGATATACATTTGTAGTTCTTGAACTTCTCTAAGTTCTACATGACTACTACTTATTTTCTTGAGAATAAATCATTTTTATATGATTATAATATATATTAATATAAGCACTTTTTGTTTAAGTGGGTGATAAAGATGATATTCAATACTCTTTTTAGATATCCCACAAATTAGTTTGAAGTTTATATATGCTACACGCTTTTTATGAACATCATACCGTCATATCTTTAGATGTGGCAATTTTGGTCTATTACCAATTCACATCACATATAGAATTTTGTCAACTGATTTGGAATGAACTCTATTTAAAAGGTAAATAATTGTTTCAAGGGCATATCCCTAGAAGAAGATAAGAAGGATTGTATGGCTCATCATATAATGTATCATATCTAATAAAGTATGATTTCTTTTCTTACATACTTCATTATATTGTGGAGTTATAGGTAGAGTTTATTATGCAAAAATCTCATTCTTTTTTAAGTAAGTAAGAAACTCATGATCTTTTTTAAGTAACTAAGAAATATTCATACTTTTTACCATTTTGTTTCTTAACCTCAAGTTTAAATTCTTTGAACTTTTAAAAGATTCAGACTCTTGTTTCATTAAGCACATATAACTATATATAAAATGTTAATATATGAATATAATAAAACATGAGTATTCCCTTAGAGTGCGAGTAGATATAGGACCAAATACATTTGAATATATAAACTTTAATAACTCGTTGACATATTCTCCCTTTTCATTAAAGTGTAGTTCAGTTATTCTATGCAACAAATAAGATTCATAATCACAAGGAGCTAAATATCTTTCTTTATGTAACTTTATGATTTTAATTTCATTGAAATGACCTAACCTATAATATTATAAATAAGATGGATTTTAGTCATTAAATTTTCTTTTCTTGCTATTAATGTTAAGGATTGACCTTTCAAAATCTAATTCATACAAACTATTTACAGTAATCCAAATTCATACTATAAACATCACCTTCATTAAAAAAAAAATTTATTTTTAATAATAAACACAAGTCCATTTAATTCTAAATAAGAAATGAAAATAATGTTTCTTATAATGAACAAAACAAAATAACAATTATTTAGTTTTAATACAAGGTCAAAAGATAAAGATAAACTACAAGTTCCTACAACTAGGACAACACTCATTGCTTTGTTGTCAACTTGTAAGTTTACTTCGCCTTTCTTTAATCTATTCTTTATTAACATTTTTATATTATTAATACATAAGAATGTGGAACAAAAGTAGAAAATTCGATTTCAATCATAAACATACTAGTATTTAATATCCAAGAATGTGGAACAAAAAAACGTGAAACAGAAGTAAAAAGATTGATCCTAATCATAAATATACATAAAAATGTAGCTTCCTTAAATTTCTTATCTTTCAAGCTAACAAGATAACCTTTGTAATTCTTCTTCTAGTATACGTCGACTGTTTAACGAAAAAATATGCCTTTGTCGTTGTTCTTCTTCTTGACACTATTTTATCAAAGTCTTATGTTTATTGTTCTTATTTTATCTGGAGCCCTTTTGCTTATTGTTAAAAGAATCTAAAACAATAAAATAATTGAGTTCTTCTTAAGGGATTCCTCTAGAATTTTTAGCATATTCAGTGTTTCAAGCAATATCATATCATGTTGGTTCATATGTAAAAAGTTTAAAGTAAGAGACTGAAGTATCAAATCAATACTTCACTTATGGCATAGCATGCGTAACTCTGTTGAATACTCTCTTAGCAACTCACATAAATAGAATGCTTTGAAAGTTTAATATCTCATCACCTTACTTTTTATAATAAACCCCTCCTTAAGATGTAAAATTATAGTAAAATCATCAATGAAGCTACGCAAAATTATCTATTACTTTTATAATTACTTTTTAGAGATCTTCCAAAATCTGCAAAGGACATTGAAGCTACGCAAAATTATCTAAAACAAAGATCAACATTTTGAAATTAGGAAAAAATGCAGAGAGATGAAACAGGCAGTTTGTTGAATGGAAGAGTACAAGACAAGTGCATAAATACTTTTACATTGATATAAAAGCCCAAGGAATTACAAGTCGAGATCCATATAAACCCTCACTTGCGGCATATACGAGCAGTAGGCATTGTGACACAGATAGGCGCGTACTTCTTCTTAGCTTCAGGTGTCCCAGGCTTAGGCTCATCAGCCATCGCAACTTTGGCAATGGAGGAAGCAGCAGCTACTGCAGCTGCAAATACCAAATCCCTCCTTCCACTTGAGTTGCCTTCCCTTTTCTTCATCTCCATGTTGACCATCTCTTCATCAGCGGCTCTCGAGGCTTTTGCCACAATCAACCCTCGACGAGGGGCTGTCAGTGGCTGCTTGGTCAGGGCTGATCCTGCGAGGAAAGCAGCAGTCATGGTCATGGACGCCATCTCTGTGATCCTCTGCTTTCTGTGAGCTTACTTTATGGGATTGTCACTCAGAAGATGAGACGCGAAACTGATTATTAGTTGGAATACTAATGGTTCAAGGGCTTTACTCAAAGAGCCCATCATCCATTTCCTTATCCTTAGACATTATAGGACAAATGAATCACTGACACGTGTAGCACTATCTTGGCCGCAACTCGTGGCTATGAATAAAGTGGTCGAAAGTGGGAAGTCGAAAATCCTATTCCAAATGTCCATTGCCCTTGACAGTTTAACGTTTTGCTTGGATGATTGCCACTGCTCTGCAGGCTACTTGAGCCTTAAGCTTCACCGAGTTTAACTAAAACCCATTAATTCCTCTGCACATTGCCATGGCCTCATGATATCTATTTTTAACTTACTGTCCAGTATGGAACCATCAGTACAATGGCTTGGAGGTCAATTTCCGATTAAGCTCTCGCTACTTAATATTCTATACAAAGCCGATTGTTCTCTTTCCTGTGCATCAAGCAATTAACTACAAACTGAGGAAAACCCCACATTTGATAAGAGAGATCGTGCCTCTCGATTTCAGTTCCTCGTTTCCGACAGAACAATTCCAACTTGAGACTCAAATCAGTAATAAAACCATTTCATCAATATCTGCAAACAAAAGGAAGATGCTCTTGAGGCACAAACCCTTATGTTATCATTCTATAATCTCAGATTAACTGCCAAGCGTACAAATATTAAACAAGTAGCCACTTGTAAAGATAAAGATAAACACAGGTCCATAAAACAAAAGGCATGAACAAAATGATCCACCACATCATGATTGCAAAATCCAAAAAGTCATGAGCTACTAGTGGACCTCATAGAAATAAAAGAAAACATTCTCTAGTCTAATGAACCTATCGATCAGTAGGTACTACAACTCTTTTTGAAGACTCCGGTAAACCTCATCCCTGTCTTTCCACATCTTCTAGAATGAGGGCCTTAGTTGGCTTTCCCAAGAGATCAGTGTACTCCTGGTAAGGAGACCTGGTGAAGCGTGTTTCCCTCCAGAAATCAGGCGTCAAGAAACCATAGGTTTTTAGGAGACACTCGAAAGTTGCCTACATCCACAAGATATAAACATCCTTAAGTGCCATTGATAATCAAGTAGTAGAGAAGAGATTTATGCAACATATCCCAACTCAAGAAATCACTTTAAATTTGCCAACAAATTCATGAAGAATCCACTAAATACGAGTCAACAGGCTTTCAAGAGCCCTGCTAAAGTAACAAACAGATCAACAAATTCAAGAAATCGCTTTTTACACTTTTCAATTAGAAGTTACTCCAAACTACATGTACTCCTTGATCCCAAAAACTTCAACCCAAACTATCGTACTAGCTCAACAAGATCAATCTAACCTGCAATAGGACAAGAATAATTCATGCTCCATAGACACAAGAGCACCATTTCTAAATCAGAAACTTCAAAACATTTTACATTACCATCTATATCATAATGAAATTAACAATACTGAAATCAACTAAATTATATAAGAATTAAGACAAGATTTAACCTTGACGAAATTGCCGAGAGTCTTTGTAGATCCTCGAGAAGAGGTGAAAACATCCTCAATGCCAGCAAACTGCAGAACCTTCTTGGGGACGCGAGCAGCAACAATCCCGGCGCCACGGGGAGCCGGCACCATTCTGACGGTCACGGAGCCGCATTTCCCGGTGACCTTACACGGCACTGTATGAGGCTTCCCGATCTTATTCCCCCAATACCCTCTCCTCACCGGAATCACCGATAGCTTCGCCAATATGATGGCGCCCCTTATCGCCGTCGCCACTTCCTTCGAGCATTTCACTCCCAATCCCACGTGCCCGTTACCGTCTCCGACGACAACAAACGCCTTGAAGCGAGTGCGTTGCCCGGCGCGTGTCTGCTTTTGGACCGGAGAGATCTTCATGACCTCGTCCTTGAGCGATGGGCCTACGAGCAAGTCGATAATTTGGTACTCTTTGATGGGAAGTGAGTGCAAGTAAATCTGCTCTAAGCTTCTGATTTTTCCTTCTTTCACTAGGCGTCCTAGTTTGGTGACTGGAACCCATTGTTCTTCCTTTTTCTCGCCGCGAGCACGGCGGCGACCTCGTCCACCGCGGTCGCCGCCGAATCCGCGACGGAAACCTCTCTCTCCGCCCCTCTCAGCCATAGTTATGTAGCTAGGGTTGGGGATTGAAGCGTAAGATAGATATGAAAAGAGCGCTACGGCTGGGGATTTTAGCGCTCAGCTTTTATGGAAGAAAATTGTGTTGTTAGGGTTTTCAATTCACATACGAAATTATTTTTTTCGTCAATATATTCTCTTATTATATAATAATTAATTGTCTTTTACGTAATATAAAAAAAATACATAGACAGTCTAGAAACTAGAAACTGTATATAATTTTATGAAAATTAAAATTATTTTTTAATTTTAAAATGAGAGATTAGTATACTACCTTATATCTCCTAAAGAAATAAATATACTAAAGCATTCAATACATTAGAAGAAGCCAAAATTTAGAATATCTTTTGTAAATTTGATTATAAAATATTTGACGAGAGTTTCCTGTTTATATCATCTACTCATATTGATTGTTATTAGATTCAAGAGGGTTCGTTATCTTTGATAGTTTATTTGTTTTTTTTTTTACCGTTTAGCACTATGTTTTAACATTTTGCTAAAACCTAGTTGTTATTAGTGATTCAAATTTTAGACCATTAAATTTTAATTTACTCACGAACGTGTTTACTTGTGATTTTTAATTTTGATTTTTGTGATGCCTACTTAAGGTTTTAATATCAATCTTTGCTCCCGTCCGCAAGTAATAATATAGTTGTTCAAGGAATCGTTGAACTTGTCTACTATAACTTGTGTTGGGCTTATGTAGGACCGATGACTTTGACTTATGATGATTAAAAAAGGGTTAGATGATTAAAAAAGGGTTAGTCCTTCTGTGGGTTATGGATCTATGAGTAAAGAAGATGTTAACAAACTATAAATAGTTTTTGAAACATCAAGACCTTTATAAGAAAGTCTTTGGAATTAATACGAATAGGTTTTCAAAACATCAAGACCTTTACAAGAAAGTCTTTAGAATTAATGAAAAATTTAGATAAATATAAGATTCATATAACATGCATTCAGGAGACAAACTAGAGGAAGGATAAAGATTCAGGATGTTCGAGAGAATGGGGTAAGTATCTTGGTGGTCAAGAAATGTATACATCATGATGTGGAGGTAAAAAGGACTAATGCTAGGATTATATCCTTAAAGATTGTGGTGAGGGGTATTGTTTTCAGTATAGTGTGTGCTTATGCACCTTAAGTAAGGTTGAACTAGCTACTTAAGAGGCAAAGAGCTAGATGAGTTGATTCAGCAAATCCCTCATAACGAGGAAACTTTAATAGTCATATAAGGACAACCTTAGACGAATATTCATGTAATGCTAGGATTATATCCTTAAAGATTGTGGTGAGGGGTATTGTTTTCAGTATAGTGTGTGCTTATGCACCTTAAG
>JANSVB020000177.1:531518-547301 GCA_025504935.2 Erythroxylum haughtii
AAAAACTAGTAAGATCGAAAATTGAAAGATAAGAGAGATTAAGAGTTGAGAGATGTTGACACAGCGATTTTTATACTAGTTCACCCCAAACCGTGGGCTACGTCTAGTCCTCAAATATCTTTCTGAGATTTCATTAACTCTCAAAACGTTACAAGTATTCTTTGTCTCCGAGCCTCTTCAGGTCTCTTGCAATCAGTATTCTTTCACACTTAGGGTGCTGCGAAGGAAGGACCGAAAGAGTGGGCTGAGGTCGAAGGAAGAGAGAGAGATCGCGAGCCATGAGGAGTGATGGCTGAGGAAGGACGAACCAGCGATCGAAGGAAGGAGACGTCGACGGCGAGGAGGCTGAGGAAGAGTCGGCAACTTCACGGGGAGAGACCAAGAGAGAGAGATCGGCAGAGAAGACTCAGAAGAGAGAGGAGCAGCTGTAGAAGAATCAAGGGGTTAGGGTTAAGTTTCGAAAATTGCAAGTTAGTCCTTGCAATTTCCAAAATTTACAGTATCAGCCAGAATTTTTGATTCTGATCAGTAAATGCCGGTACCAACCGATATTTGAGACCGGTACCAACGTTTACTTATTTCGTACCGTTTACCAGTCGGTACAATACCTTTTGATCAATACCGATCGGTACGATACGAAATCCAATACACTAACTCTACCACGTAATTATACTTGTGATTGAAGTATTAAATTTAAATTTTCATAAAATTGTTAAATTTTGTCTTATATGATATGAGAAATTTTAAATGCAGGCCTTCCCAACAATGCCAAATATCACATCTTTGTTTTCTGCAAGCACAAAATCTTTAATAAATGCTTGCTAATTGATGAGTCAAAAGTAACCGAGGCCTAGGTAGCCAGTTCTTCGCGATAGCTCATCTTGCAACTTCTCCAAAAGAACAGGAAGGATCTTCACTCATTTCTGTGTCAGGATAGTCCATCAGAGCACACATGCATCATCAAATAACTGGGCAGCTGCTTCAGCGATGGAGGTAAGTAAATGGCGTAACTTGCAACTATACATTGAATATTAAGGGGGCTTTATCTACTCATTTGATGCCCACATATTCTACAGAGACAGCATTGGGTATATAGCATACACATTGGAGCTTCACTCTGAAGTATGCTACCCATTCCACATTGATTAAATCCTACACATTGAAGATATTGCCTTTGTCCCTTGAAAGACGAAATCACTTCCACAAAATGTTATTGATCTCGAGGGCCATCGAAAGATTGGGTCTTTCTCAGATTCCAGTGAAGACCCTCGTGGATACTGCGCAAAAAGTCACTTGTAGAATCCACTTGGCATGCAGTAGGCACAGGCCAGGGTGCCATGCTGCAGACTAGTGCATCACCTGCCTCTAACTGTTTCCTGTCCTTGCCATCGAATGACGCCCAAGCAGGGCTCCTGCTGTTGAAAGGTACTTGCACTCGTATCGTGACATGTTCAGGTAATATCAGTGGTCGAAAGGATAAGGAATGCGGACAGATTGGTGTAAAGAGAATGCCCGGTACCTGCAATTGCAGGGGAGGAAAAAAAAAAACAATACTAGTTATGCACCACGAGGATAGGATTTCCTCTATTCTCTTATCTAATCAAAATAATTCTATGTAGCATGCAAATTGCTTTAGCATGACAAGTTCATTTACGCAACATAAATGTTATCAACAAGTCCCCCGTTGTTTATGTCTCGAGCTTCGGCGCCTTCAACTTGGAGTAACCATTTTGCAGTTGATCAGTCAAAACACTCAAATTAACAAGTTGGGTTTTGTCAGCCACAGACCAAATTATTTAATTGTAGCACACTTGCTTGCTACTTAGCAATTGTTGCAAGAGACCCTGATTTATCTTAATAGCAACTGGCATATGCTTATCCCTTTCGTAATTCATTGACTGTATCCGAACTATCTACATCCCTCATCTAATTTTACCTTCTTACTTTTGACAAATTGACTTGATAAGCATCTTTTGTTCTATGCATGTTGCTATTCACAAGAATAAACTAATTAAAAGTAGTTAAATTAATGTGTGCCAACGACTCCCAAATATAGTAGCTTTCCTTGAAGGTGCACATGGAGAAGATTTCTAATGATACATGAATAATTTAAACAAAGGCTTATATGACAATACCTGTGGATGGACCATTGATCCTCCAGCTGCCAAAGAATATGCAGTACTACCCGATGTTGTAGACAAAATTAATCCATCTCCTTGCACACATGTGACAAAGGAGTTGTCACAGTAACATTCCAAATTTGTTAGGAAGGATGATATTCCCCGGTCTATTGTTACCTCATTCAAAACCAGAATAGGCTCCTCAGTTTCGTACTCATTTTTTGCAGCATCTCTTATAACATGACATTGCAACCGATTTCTTAATGTTATACTGATTGGACCCTTCAGAATTGAATCAAGGCAGTCTCTGTAGTGTTCACTATCTAAAGAAATGTTAAAGGGTAGTTTCAAGTCCGGTATGATAAAGAAACGAGTATCGAACAAGATAATTTCCAAAAATAAAGGTAGCAAACAAGATAATATAATCCTATGAAAACACGCCACTATTTATGTCCTTCTGGATTTTTGCGATAAATTTGAGATAGTGCAAAAAGGATACGGAATGGTGTCATGAAGCCAAGAGATCCTAAAGAAAATGGCACAATAGGAGGAACAGGTCCTTTAAACATTGATGCTGCCTGCAAATGGAATGAAGTTTGATTACTTGTAATTTATACATGAAGATGAGTGTAGGTCAATAACCCAAGCCTCATATACATACCCAAAGGACAGTGCCATCTCCACCAAGGGTTACCACAAGGTCAACGTTTGTATGCAGGAGCGAAACTTCTTGGTCTGCAGTGAAATGATGTGAAAGAAGAGTGGAGTTAAAATGCTGAAACCATAAAAAGGAGTTGTTTCCTCTATACCAGTTAACCAATAGTATCTCTCAGAGCTATAAGAGCTATGAACTTATTGCCGCTCACCATCTTTCCAAGTTTTTACAAAGCTGAAGGAAGATGATTCTGTTAGAAGTTCACCCTTCACACGTGGTTCCACATAAATGTTCAACTGCCTATGCTCTTTTAACCATCTGGGAATGGAATTGAGCAATCAGGTTTACAAAAGTAAAACACAAGTCACCATTCCAACCAAATTATTCTGAAGCTCGAGAATGAAATATAAATAAAATGCAAAGTTGAGAGACCACATATAGAGGTTCATGAACAGGAACATTGTTAACAGCTATGCTTCGAGGAAATCACATTAATCAAGATACCATCTAGCCAGAACCTCTTATTTATCAAGCTAAAATTCTTAGTGAAGACAGAGCCATGGCATGGACAATCTTACAGAATGGTATATCGGCATCAGCTTGTAACCACTCAATATTGACTAAAGCAAAAGTTTTGACAGTGTATACTAACAGCATTCCCACTTTTAGCTTTAAACACTTGAGGTCCTCTACATATTGAGAATATGAAATTGGCTCTAAGCCTTCAAGAAGATGGAAGTGCTAATAAAGAATCCTCTGAAGGGTGATTGTTTGTGATCAGCAATGGTGACTTTTCTTCCAATTTTTGACTTAAATGAAATTGATTTCAATACCATAGAGCTTTCCAGAAAGAAAAATGGCTTGTAATATGCAAAATCAAGCAGCCATTCACTTGACAAGAATCCACATGGTCACAAATTTCTAATGCACCTGAGTGCTGGCTGGGAAGCAAGTGGGATTCACTTCCCCACACATGACAGGAGGTGGTCTAACCTTCCCAACTACAATTTTATGTTCATTCGATGCAATGTGCCTTCTCTAATGACTATAATGCATCATCCTTGCAGCAAATAGACATTAACAACTAGAATTTCTTAGGGCTACTTCAGACAGCCATACTTTTACAGAATGACAACAAGTGAAGAATGAGATTGCTTCAAAAATACAGAATGAAATCTCAGTATTCGCACCTGATCATTTCAACACACAGAATTCGAACAGAAGTTGAATTTGGTTTGGTCAAAATAAGCACAGTCTGCGGACTGGATTCCCATTTCAAAGAAATCTGAAAGAAGATAAATGGTAAAACAATCAGATGGAAGAGTGAGGAAGCCCCTATACAAACTCCAATTTGAAAGAAAATAAGTGAAAATCTCTTGAAATGGTGAATAATAAAAGTCAGCTATCATTATTTCATTTTTGGATTCATTATGTTTTAGTTTTGATTCAAAAACCTGACGCAAATAGAACCATTATATGTAGAAAGAGGAAAAGGTACTTGGTTGCTGCTGCGACCTGCAGTTGTTATATTTCCTCTTTCAAAAGAGACAACATCATGTTTGTGCTGGTCACTGTTTTCACCTTTGCACCACCATGAAAGCTTAAAAGATGCCTGTCTCAAACATTTGAGTGATAGTTCAATTAGGGATCTCACATTACCAATTTGTCACAATATGTATACATTCTAAATCTATCATTTCAACCACATATTATAGGCTTTCTATGATTCCTAAGACCAACTTCCTGGAACAACATGTATTCTGCTATAAAAACACAAATAGCAGTTAGTTTCTACAAACAACAAGGGAGAAAAAGTTACCAAGAGCAATGACGTAACTTCCAAACATGTAATGCTAGATCATGTGAATCTAATCTAGATTAATCATAAACAATGTACTACAAGCCAAATTAGCAGCTAGTCAATTGGAGCACATGTAAGAGATACCTTTCTCATCATCTTACTCTGAAACATCTGGCCACTTGATTCACTCGCTCCATCATGAAGAATTTCATGGGAACAGATTCCATTAGTACAACAATATCCAGCTCGATCGTTGGCTTGATTCACCAAAACGTGCTTGTTTGTGGAGTTGTAACTCTTCTCATCAACAAAATCACCATTTGACATCCCAGATGAATATTCTGAAGTATAAAGACAAAGATTAATTAATTAAAAAGATGGTCAAAAACATAAATCTTTTACAAGACAGACACAAAACGTAACAATTGCAATTTAGGGTGACCCAAGTACTACTTTGTGCATTAACTTCAAAAACTGGAGAGAAATAGGAGGGGAACAAATAAGGGAAAATGGGGAAGGGAAAAATTTTAGCTAGTTGAATTCACCATGTGACTCGAGAAAGTATGAATCTAAATGGCATGTGTTTTCAGTAGAGAATAAGAAACAACACTAAAAAAGTATCCCTCATGCATCAAATACATTTCAAGTTCCACCACTTCCAGGCGCTTAGATGGCCAAGGAAACACATAATGGCTAGCAAAGCGTAGAATTTACAGGTATGCTTGCCCAAGGTTTTGTAAGAGCTTTCATGAATTCATGAAAATACCGAAGGAATCAAAATCGTCCCATCAGATTTCTTCTGAAGACGATCAGGAAAAAAATAAAGAAAAAAAGAAAACACGTTACACACACGCAAATAAAACTATGCATTATCCTATCATACACAGATATATATCTCTGTTCTGGCTTGCTGGTTAATTGAAAGGCTTATATCTAGCATTGATCATGCATCACTCCAGAATCACTATCCTTCTTCCGCATAATAGCTCAGATAGAAGAATCTCACAAGAGCCACCAGTCACCTGGTAATACTTCAAAAAGCATATTCCAGAAATTTTTCTTGCAATTGCCAGTCACACGATGAAATTATATTCATGCTACTTGCATGCCTTGTTGATGTGTTTTGTTCCTTCCAGAATACTTAAATGCACCTTTCCATGTTGCACAATACAGCCATAAATGGACATATCTCATGTTTAGGTCCTGGACCCTCAATGGGAGTCAAGTTATGAACTCAACTCAAAATCAATTACAAGAAGCTAAAGCCCCTTTTGCACTTAAAATTGGACAATGAGAAGATCAGGGGTTTGAAAGAAAACAAATGTAGTTGATCACTACTCACTCTCAAATTCTAAGTTGATAAATATATTAGTTTCTCTATGAATATCCCAGTATAACTCTAAAAAACAATTCTCATACAGCTAGATTGAATCCAACAGCAGCACTCACAAAGGAAATAGGTCGGATCTCACTCTCCCTCATCTAAATACACAGTGAAATTTTACCTATTCACTACTTAAGTAAAGCAACCTTTTGAAACTAGGAACTAAAAGTAATACTAAATTACCAAGAAACAAATCTACTTAAATGACCTCACAGCAATAAAAGCATCTCCACTAGCTTATGTCACCACCATCCCAGGTCTTCATGGCATCACAATGACTCATCTTCAAAACAACTGCATAAGATTTTATATGACCTCAGAAATTTGATGTCTGCAGAAAATTCCTGTACATGCCATTTAGACATCATACCAGTAAGATTGATGCACACCTTTAACTTCAGTAAGTGCCACAAGCTATGCCACATCATGCAAAAGATGATGCACATTTCCTCAAAAAGAGAACCAGTATCACCACTTAAGTCCACGTAAATTAAAGTAAATGCCTTCCAAAACTCTCCTATTTTGATGCACATTTCTTCAAAAGAGAACCAGTATCACCACTTAAGTCCGCGTAAATTAAAGTAAATGCCTTCCAAAACTCTCCTATTTTGTTCTTCCCAAGTTTGCCATCAGATAAGACATGGAAGCATTAATCTTCTGACTCCAATTGCATTACATAGTGATGTTTGAGTCCACCAAGATTGGAGCAATTCAAAGGTCTAGTTTTCCTAACAGTAGAATATCCATAATCTGATGATACTAAATCTGAATTTCAAACAAGCTCGTCAAACTAAAAAGTGACCGAAAATTAAGCACCTGTATAAACAAAGCCCCAATATGCCTAAAACATGTGAAAAAATGTTCCCAAACAAGAAAAAAAGATAGATCTCCTGTATAATGAGGTCGAAATATTAGCAGGTAAGCAGTCTAACCAACAAAAATAGGCTTTGTTCCAATCAAAGAATGGAGAGTGAGAGAAAATAGCAACTAAGGGCACATTCCCTGAAACTTAATATGAGAAAAGCATCTTCGATATTCAACCTTTTAGAATGTAAATCAAATTTTAGGTAAAATGCAAATAAACGTTTGAAGAAGTCAAAGCTTTTAATCAGTCTACGATACCCTAATCCTTGACCCAAAAAAAAAAACAGAATTGAGTTAGGAAGAAGAAGTCACTTAAAGAGTATGAAGACAGGAAGTTAGAACATCAAGTAAAAATGACAAATATGTGCCACAAATGGATATTGACAGGACATCTTCAAAGTATCCTCCACTGTAAAAACTCAACGCACATACATATTCATCTTTCTTGAAGCTCTCTTTCCTAAATACCGACACCTTTTTCTTTTCTTTTAATCTGGAAAACATAAATGTAAAGATGGAAGCAAAGTGATTGTTTTCCCCATAACTCAGGAGAAGTATTTAGCAGAGGGCCACCACCCATGGACTTGTTTAACAGAGAACTTGTTTAGAAGGACATCCAGAGTTGAAACATACAAACTTCATGAAAAAAGAAGCATATATCTCAACTGCAGTGACTTCTGAATAGCAAGTACAGATTCATTCTTAAGATAGTCACACAGCCAAGACAACTTCACCACCATGGCTCCATATTAAAGACAATTGTGCACATAGAATAAGGACATCCAGCTGGACAGCAAAAGATATCACAACTGTGGATCACTAAGTAATAAGCCAAAAAATTTTAACGCTCAAGTCCACATCAGACATACTACAATGTGCCAAATGATATCAAAACTGCCAACAGTGCATGAAAAAGGAAACTACTGTTTATACATATGGTCTTAAAACCTTTATTTTCCAGGTGCTGATTTCGCGCCCTCTCAAGTTCATATCTACGTTTCCATTCAGCGGCCTCAGCTTGAGCAGAAGCCTTTCCCTCAGCAGCACGTCTCAATGCCTTTGCAACAGCTAAGATGGAAAATTGCGCATCAAATTTATGGTTCTAGTTGACATTCTCAAGAATGGGATATGCAGATTCTAGAATTAGAGATGAGCATACTTCTTAGAGCTTCTGAGAACTCTATAAGATGGTCATCAGTTCCTTGGATAGGAGTCTGTTGAAGAAGCTCCTGCACTGCCTTCTCAGAGTGGATTAGAGAAAGTGAACCACTATATCCATTTTCAGGCTGTGAGCATGAAAAATTTGCATCTCCATGTCCACAAGAACCCTGATGAAAGAAAGCGAAATGTTATTTCTGAGAGTTATGTGATAAAGACTAGATTTATAATATCGCATTGAATGAGAAAAGAAGAATTGCAATGTCCAGTAACATGGAAGCGTAAAAAAATAACCACGAAAAAGGAGTTCTTCAACACTAATTTTGAGAAGACAATAGAAGCAATGTCATTTATCGTTGCCCATTATGTGCACTTGCAAAGGTAACTAAATGCGCAACTCCAAAATTAATGCGCAAATGGGGAGGAAGAAGCTCCAAAATTGTCCGATGTACATATTGAGTTGGTGAGATCACGAATGTTATCTAACCAAATATCACCAAAAAAAAAATACCATATAGAGTTTTCTTTAGTTCCATACACCTATCATGCTTGGTACATCCCAAATCTATGGCGCCGCATAAAACCGTTAAAGCCGTTAACTGGATGAAATTTGAGGTTTTGTCCTACAATAGCTATATAACATCTCCAATCAAGTAATCAAACCCCAAATAAAGCTACAATCTTTTCAAGTAACAAGCATACGGAGTCTCACGGGCACGAGCCTGGAAATCACATATACATTCTGGCATGCCACGCAAATGAAAGTTGTCAATAAAAGTGGCGGTACGGAAAACTCAGTAGGAGTGAAACCAATCAAGACTACAGGGAGATCCAAAGTCAGGATCGACAAACATCAAAAGTCAAAAATCCCCCTACATAAATTACACAAAGCTTCAAACTTGATGATACCCACAAGCATATATGCATATAGAACACATAATAACAAGGAAGCAACAAGAAATAGAGATGATTACGGTCGAATTGAGCTTGCTAGGAGCCATAACCGACTGACTGGAGATGGACATACAGTGAGATTGAGAGACAGAGAGTGAGAGTCTCTAGGAACCCTTTTACAGAACGGTGATGCACATAAGCAGAATTGTTGTTAAAGAGAGAGTCGTTGGGGTTAAAAGACCTGTTAAGAATACAGAGAGCTACAGAGGGTGGAGGAGGACTTGTGGTGGTATAAATATTGTTGGGTTGAGTGGGAGGGAGATATGGGTAGACCCCACATAACGCGTGGCAAGTTTCAGAACTAACCCTCTCTGTCCCAGACTCTCAGTTGGGTGGATGTTGGAAAGTACGTAGAGAGAGAGAGAAGGGGGGGTTAAAGATGCAAGACTTTGCTACTTCCCCAGCCGTATGAAACGAAACCTTAAAAACTAGGTAATGTCATTTATGCTTCTTTTTCTTTCTTGCAGTCTCTTTGCCTTTTTCTAGGAGATTGATCTATCTATAGTTTTTATTTTCTGTGAATTACTACTGTATTTCAGTCTTAACCTTTCATTCAGGGTTATCAAAGATTCAATATCTAAACGGATCGATGCGCAAATCAAGCCTTGAGTTTGGTCCTAGATGTTCAATTTTTTAGAGTGGAGTCCTCTGGGATGGAATCTAATAGGTAATAAAAAACCAAGATTTGGCAGTTCCATTTAGGAGAAGCTCCACTTGCTTGGTCCTTCTATTTGGCGTCACCAATTACGTGTGTTGGCTTTGGTCAAGGGTGTAATTTGGAACATGAATGAGACAATTTTACGATTGTCAAATCTTTCCACGTTTTGTGATATCATTTTTCACTTTTGCACTTTTTATCCAATCTTACTCGTACACGAAGAGAATGTTTCAAGACGACAGAATTTTGCTTTCGACCATCAAATTGTCATGTAAAGTATCAAATCTCATCCTTTTCGAATATTATATATATAATGGATTTTTTTTAATAATAGAAAGATACTCCACTTAACTCGTATGTATTTTAATTTATTTATTTATTACATTATTTGTTCTTTAATTTATTAATTTTGAACTAAATTGAAAATAGAAAACTTATTTGCCTATAAGAAAATAACTTCTCTCTTTTAAAATAAATTCTAACCTTTGGGGGGTAATGAAGCTTGACTTAAGGAGAATCTTCCAACAATAACAAAATTCCAAAGAACAATCTAAAACCTAAACATAAAAGGAAACGACATGAATACATTAATTTCTCTATGAAGGCATAAAATTTTATCATAGATGTTTTTCATAAGGTATATCATCCTTTAGTTTGTATCAGTCTTCACTGTTGGTTTAGTCTTCATAAACCTATTTGGTGTTATAAATACAAGAGTATTTGACTTATTATCCCTTAAAAAGGTATACCTATTCTTAAATCTATTATAGACAACTTTATTATCATACTATCTTACTCTCTTTATTAAAACATGATTAGCAAGCATTGCTAATATAATAGAAAATACCTTATATTTATGTTACTAAATAGAAAAACAAACTAACATCTATTTATTTAACTTAATCTCCCCAAACTTATTCAACCATTAAAGTATGTATGAATACAAATGCTTACAAAAGAAAACTCAAATTTTCTATAAAATAACACTACCTATGTTAGTACTACTTCCTCCATTAATAAAGGTACTATATACCTTAATTTAAATTGTACATATAGTATGTGTATCTTTTCATTACTCTATCTCAACCTTATTGATTTGAGTATGTTTCTAGCTACAAATTTCTCACCATCAACATGATAATCAATGTTATCATCATTAGATCAAAGTTATTAACTTTCTTTTGTAGTGTTTGATTATGTTTATCTTATATCTTCACTTTAAGAACATAAGGGTTTTGTAGCTTTTGTAACTAGACAATTGGATTATATCGTGTCTCTAAGAGGTCTCTCACATTATTATACGTTGCCTTCATCTTCTTAAATTATTATTTCATTGAGAGGTAATTATAGTTGATATTTAAATAAAACTTATAGCATGTTTTAATCACAGAATTGTAATAACCCTATTTGTAATGTAGAAATTTGCATCACTTGAAGAAAAGCATTTAAAACAAAGCTAGAGTTGAAGGTTCAATATGTAATGCTTATTTAGTGGAGGAAGCAAGTACATTTTATTCACATTATTTTAAGTCACATGTGCACACAAAAGAAAGAAAAGTTCCTCATAGTGACAATGAGGGAGAAACGAGTGATGTTGATGGTAACTTATCCATTTTCACATATCTTGAATGAACATATAGATGCTCAATAAGAAAAATGTTAATAGAAGAAGAAATAGAGGTTGTCCATGGTTACATTTTATTAAATTATCAAGAGGTTCAACTTTTTGTACAGTAAGTTTAAGTTAATTTGGTTTTTCGAGGATAATAGTGTTCACAATTAAAACATATAATAATGCTTTTAGATTATATGAGAAATAGTTACGTGAGCTAATGCCTGAAAAACACATGATGATATCGATAAAGAAGTTAAAAGACACTTTCCTCAATGATTTGAAAAATATGTAATTTTTCACTTGTAATAATTGAAATGGTTGAATTATCATTTCAAAGTGTTTAATTGACATTATACTATTTAATATGATAATTTTTTATGTAGGCCTTAGAAAATCCATTAAAGAATAAGTTCATATGTGATCTTGTGAAGGGACCTTTGCGAACTATTAAATCCTGTATGGTATATTTTATTAATGGATATAAATTTCATACAGAATATCATGGTCATAGCATGACAATAATAAATAATGGGGTTTGCATATTTAGAGAATTGATGAATTATTATGGTAAAATCATTGAGATACTTAAAATTGAGTATCCCATATTGCCAATAAAATGGAGTGTGATATTTAAGTGTGAATGGTTTGATTCAACTCCTAATGTTGGAACAACAGTGTATGGTCGATACAATCTAGTTGAAATCAACCAGTGAAGAAGATTTAAACAATTTGAACCTTTAATGTTGGCGATGCAAGCACCTAGGTGTATTATGTCCCTTTTCCTAACTTAAGATGAGATAAGTCAGATTAGTTAGTCGTTTGCAAAGTAAAACCTAAAGGTGTTTTTGAATTACGTAGAAAAGGAGAAAATAAGAGTATTGAAAGTGAAGGGTTTCAAGAAGATGTTCATGAAATAAATGCATGTGTAACATATGACGAGAATGAACCTTTGAACGATCTAAATAATGAATATGTTAAAATTTCATCTAAAAAGGATGAGAAATCTATAAAGTGTGAGAGATCTAAGGAGGAGCTTGACTTTGATCCTAATTCTTCAAAAAAAGATGATGATGATGATTTTAATTTACAATTAAGTGATAATAGTAATTAACTTGTGAAAGTAATATAATATTATATGAATAAATTTATTATTGCATCAACAATAAATTGTTATATTTAAATTATATTGTTCTATTAGTGCAATAATCAATAAATTATGAATTTCAGGTCAAAAAATGCCACAGAAGAGAAAACATGAAATGTTGCAATCAAAGGTCAGGTTATCACTATTTGGAGGAGCCAATGCATGTCCAGTGAAGCATCGCATTCTGCAGATGCTACAAAATCAGGTGTTGCATGTCCAGCTAGTGCACATCCAGATAAGGCATCACCTTCCACACCTACAGTCCTTGTACCATCCAGCAACCCTTTGTTACATCATCCAGTAGCCTTACTACATAACCCAACAGCCTTACTCCCAGAACAAAATATGAATCTATCCCGACAAAGATATCAAGGGTAAATGTTGTGGATAAAAGAGGCAACCTCCAACCTGGAGCTAAAGGAGTCGATGAAAAAATTTATATCACAATTGTCAACAATCTACGAATAAAATTCTAAAAATTTTGTAATACATGATAACACCATAGGTTTATACTTAAGTTATAGGTTTTAATTTGAAAATGATCTAAATTAGCTTTATATATTCGGTTGGTTTCGTCTGGAATGTGCTCCAGAAATACCTTATCCAAGTAGAAGGAGAAAATAGAACTTGAGAGTTATATATGGAAAAATATCTTTCAAGGGATAAAGGATTTTTATTATCAAGAGTTTCAAGTAAAAAAATAAATTCTTTAATCTTTTTTATTTTTCTAATTTTATATAGTATTAAATAGTATGTTTGATTTTTTTATTTCCTTCAGAAAGAATTTTTTTGATTCAAAATTTGATGTTGTCATTTATAATATATAGGAGAGGCAAGCCCGTGCACGTTATAGAGACTTTCTTGGTTCGATACACAAGAATGGTATACGACCCCTTCATATATCTGAAGAAATATGGAGTCGTTGGCATTAATATTAGGAAACGTTTGAGGCAATCTCCATTTCAGAGTGTAATTATACAAACAGACATAAAGGATCGAAGAGAGAGTCTACCCGTACATGCTGGAGGATCTATAACTCACCAAGAGTATGCAAAGAAATTTGTAAGTATCTAAAGTTTACATTTATATTCTAATTTTTGTACTTTAATGTATTAAATTTGATTTATGAAATTTAGAATGAAAATATATGTGCATTATGAAGAATGTTAATGTTATAAATGTTTGTTGCCATGAATGGTTGTATTGTTGAGCAAATTTTTTTATTTAACAAGGGGAAAAATATCATAAAAATAAAGGAAACTCTGTCAAATTTTTTGTAAATTATAGTTCACTTATAACACTTTATTCTGATGCAAGAAAAGTCTATGGACAGGAAGCCTATACTACGTTAACTCTTTTTAAACACCCACAATAAGAAACAAGATGGTGTGACTTTTATCAACACTCGATGCAAATAACTTAATGTATCTAAAATTTATACTTTAATATTAATTCTTAAAAATTATCACTTATTAACATAAACAATTATATGATAGGTTCAAATACAAGAAAGTATTGAATAACAGTCTCAACACTCTAAAACTGTTGATGAGAGTTAGACTTCTTGATGTAGCTGGTGGTAGGGATTGCCATACAAGGATTTTCGGCTTAAGTTCATTTACAAACACATGCTATTCACAATCCTCCACATCCAGTACAAATAGAACTAGTAGGCAGTCTGCGTCTAATGAGAGAGTCTTTCAACTTAAAAGTACAATAGAGAGGCTGAAAACTCAATTATGGCAGTCGATGGAGTACATAACCCAGCTCTATAATGAGATGGATGAGTTGAAGGAGAGAGGCAAGACCTTATTGTAGCAGTTAGATTATCTGCCTTCACCAACTGCATAGCTTAGATTTATAATATTTCGATACTTAAGTGCATGTATTTGAAGTTTTACTACTCTTAAGTTTTTGTATGAATGCTTAATTTATAGTTATTTTCAAGATATTTATTGTTGTACATTATAATTTTTATATTGTATTATCAATCAACATAATTTCTACATTATATTATCAATCAAGATTATATTATTTATAGAAATTAAATGTAGGAAAAGAATCAATACATTATCAACAAGAAATTTTGGGTGGGAAGAGAGAAATGGTAACTGAAAATACATAGGTAAATTATTAATGGAATCTTATATTCCGTAGGTAAATTTAGTGACGGAAATTATTTATCTGTCGCTAAAATGCTATATTACCTACAGATATTATATATCTGTCACTAAATTTACCAATAGAATATAGTATTTCTTCGATAAATTTAGTAATGGATATATAATATCCGTTGGTAATATAGTATTCCGTCAGTAATTTAGCAACGAATATAATGAATCTATTGGTAACTTTACCTATAGAATATTATAATTCTGTCAGAAAATTTGGTGACAGAATTACAACATCTATAGGTAATTTTAACAATAGACATTTTAATTCCGTTTGTAAATTTACCTACGAAAATTGCGACTCCATTAGGAAATTTAACAACAGATTTACAATATTCATCTCTAAATTTTACCTACGACTGTTTCTCCTACGACTCTTTATATTAGTAATTTCCATCACCAAATTTGTTTATCGACGAAAAATTAGTAATTTTCATCGCTAAAGCCAATTTTTTGTTGTGATTGTTACTAAATGTTTATAATGTGGTCGACGCATGAATTGAAAAAAATGAAAAGCATATAGATCATAAAGAATAACACTTATAATTTAAAGAGATTTTGTGATTGTCCTTTATAAGAAAGGATGTGAGTTTGGTGCCAAACATATCTATCTCATATAAAATACCTAATGCATACTTATGTTAAAATAAGAGAATGTCATTAAGAGACTAATAAACTTTTAATCATAAAGCATTTAAGAGGACTGAGGTCTTTTATGTGAAACCAAGCATCTAAATAAATTTTAATAGCTAAAATATGGGTATTGTTATTGCCATTGATAATAACATTGTCTACATGTAAAGGTAATAAAATGAATGAGGCACTTTAGTGATATAAAAAGAGATAAATAATCATTTTAGAATAGGTAAAGCCAAATTGAATGATGATAATAGAAAATTTGGCAAATCATTTGTAAGACATACGTGTAATACCCACATACCCCCTAGAAGGATATATGAATGCCACACAAAACAGTACAAACAAATTAAAGCATACAAAAACTTTCAGTAAACAATTCAGACAAACATACATTAAATTACATAGTACTTAACACAAACTCGTTGAAAAATCCAAACCAAACTGAAGTATCATTGTTACAAACTGACAAACAAAATTCACATATACATATCAGATACAAGCCCAAAAGTCAAACCAAATATTTTACATTATTTTCAAAACAACACTCAGACTTCATTGGCCATTGTGGTTGTCTTGTCCCGGTCTTTATAAACATCGCTCAGAACCTACACAGGCCAAAT
>JANSVB020000177.1:613818-625186 GCA_025504935.2 Erythroxylum haughtii
CATCATTCACCATAGCTATTTTGTACGTACCTCCTATGCATCATCACCACTTACAATGCTCATATCTCTCAACTCCAATATCCAAAATTTACATACTTTATAGTGTTGGAAAGTCAGGAGGATAAACTGCAACTTTCCTGAAGAAATCTTGGTCTAGTTCTACCTAGATTAGTACAGTTTTCCCCCTGAATGCAGTACACAATTCCTACCCTTATGAAAAGCTTGAAAATGCAATATAAAGACTTAGGAAATCATGAACAAAACATAAAGTATATATTTCATTAACATCAAAGAAAAGAGTTTTACAACGTTTTAGTGGGCATTTCAAGCCACTTACATCATAATCCAAAAATAAAACTTTACAAAAACTAGAATCGCTCAAAATGAGACTAAATCATTGTTTTATATAAGCTAGTTTCAAAAGCAAAATATGCAAATTGGAGTGATGCCTTGACTCTCGACTCGATCACTCGATATCTTGTTCATCACCTGAAGAGGGGAAGGAAAGGGAGGTGAGCTCGAAAGCTCGTGGGTAACAGTTTTATAAACGGTAATAAGCAAAAACCATTTAAAACTTTCATGATCATAGAAAAATCCCATTGAATCATAAAACACAAAATTTTCAACTTATCAAGATAATTCACAACTCACATAAGTCAAGCATTTATCAAACTTGTCAACACATGTAAACACATAAGCACATCATAATGGTTTGGGTAAGTCCATTAACATGAAGAACTACACAATTCCATATAATAGTCCTATGTAGTCGTAAACTTGAGGAAGTCCATGAAGGAGCTCCATGCTACTAGCAGGCAGGCGGGAGAAGCCTTTAACAAGTTCTTAAATGGATTACACCAAACCCACATAACATGTAATTCATGAATTGTAAACCAATTGCCCAAATGGCACATTTTGAAAAACTTGTTTTTCATGAGCATGAACTATTTCATAAGCAATTCCATCATCATTTCACACTTCATCAACCAAAATCCTATACCAATCATATAACCATTTGTCAAATCATCCAAAAGCCACAAATACAACAATTATGGAGCAATTTGAAATCATTCCCATATCACTCAAAATTCATTCACAAAATTCATATTAAAAAAACATATGGCATGTTCTCAAACCATTTTAAAGAACAATAAATGCACATTTTCAATGTAATTGGAAATCATTTAATTCCATTTATTTGAAAGAAAATTTAATAGTTTATTTACTCAATTATAAAAATGTCACCTACCTTAATTTCCTTGCTTGAAAACCTTGCTCCAAAAGCCTCCACTCTTGCTCCTCTTGCCTCTCTTGATTTTCTTCAACATTGACAAAAACCCCAAATCAAAAGGAATTCAAATTGGAAAACCAAAGAATCATATTCATAAAATTGATCCTACAATACTTAAACCCATGCATTTCCTAAGTTCTTTGAACCAAAACCCCTTCCAAAATCTAAAAGATTAAACATCAACTTACCTTGAATCTTCACCAAACAATGATTTTCTTGGCTCTAATGGAAACTTTAACCTTCCTCTTCCTTTTTCCCTTCTTGATCACTCTCAAAATCCCTCTTGAAGGTTAAGAAAAGTTGAAACCTAGGTCAACTCCCCTTTCCCTCTCATCCTATGACAATTCTCTCCCTTCTTTCTTATTTTTTGTGCTTTCACTCTTCTTTCATTCCTCACTAACATTTTTGGCTTCTAAAATGCAAGTCAACAATTTCCTCTTCCCATTTTGCCCCTCCTTTAATGCCTTAAAACTTTCCCACTTAAGTGATCTTCCTAAACTACCCCTCATGTTACTTACCACCTTAACACTTTAATTCTCTTAACCTATGTAATATAATCTACTCATACTAGCATGCTAATTAATTCCAACATAAAAATAATCTAGCAAGATCCCAAAATAACCTAATCATGATTATTTACCATAAAAAAATTTCAGGGGTCAGCATACATTGTTAGAACAATAGAAATCTGAGTGGTAAGTGTACATATTCATATAAAGATGATGATTTCCCCAACTAAATTGGGTCTCATTAAAATCTACAAAAGTCCTTTTCTCCCTATAATATATCCTCCATGATCATTCTTTTTATCTCTTCTTGATATCTAATTTTTTGTACTCTTCATCATTCTCTTGTGATGTCCAAATCAATGTATTTTTTACTTTTCAACCAAACTTCCTATACTATTTTTTTCCTTCTTGTGATTGGGTACCATAATCATAAAAGATAGTGAAACACCTTAGATTACAAGAATTAAACTAATTCTACACCTCCCCAGCAATAGCTCCAAAAAATTAATTGTGGTAAGTTTTAATCTTATAAACCCTTAATATTCTGCAAGTACACGATTCGTAGCATAGTATTAAAGGTGTCAATCGAATAAGAAAGGAGACTAATCTAATCCTAAAATCTAAGGCTAGAAAACTATATAACTAAAACTAAAAGATGCAATAGATTAGAAAGGGTATTTTAAACACAAAAGTATTAACAAGTGAGCAATATGCAACCACAATAGAAATCGACTTAAAGAATTTACCAATTTATAAGAAAGGGTATTTTACTTATCATTAATGCTAACCTAGCCGATTATGTGTCAATGGAGCGTCAGTTCTAGGCTATCCTAGGGTTGCTTACTCTCTTTAGAGTTATAACCATTAAACCCTAAATTATAAACCCTAATCAGATTATGAAATTTGCAATCTCTCATTGCATAAATTATCCATAACCCTAATTAGATCTTAAGCACTCTAATAAACTATCAGAACATCAAACGGGATCTCTCTCCTCACTATTACCAATATAATTTGACACAGATTCTATTAAATTGCCTAACTCTCGATTTAATTGTTCTTCATTCAATTCACTCTCTCAGCTTATTACCGAATTATGCAAGAACGCAATCAAATCACGACATTCTTCCAATAAACACAATCGAATAAATTATCATTAAATCAAAATAAAATCCTGAAGGAGAGTTTAGAACATCAATATTCCTATTGTTATAATCATACTATCCATCTCAATTCTATACATAAATAAAATCGAAACAAAAAAGAAACAATAATTTAGAATAGACAAAGAAAGGCAGCGACGATGAGAAACCTATCTGGGAAGTACGTCGAGTCAACTTTGTCTTCCTCTTATTCCTCTTCCTTCTTCTTCTTTTTCTCTCTTGGTATTCTCTCTTTAGAGTTTAAAGTATGGCTTATGCAAAAGGTCCTTTGTGCTCTTCTTAATGTTCTTTAAATAGTCTTTTATGTTTTGGGTAATCCTAAGGTCTTTTCGAGGTCTAAAAGGTCCAAAAAATCCCTTGAAATGTGAAGTTTGTAAGCGACTGTATGTCTACCCGACACAAGCCACGACCATGGCCTACATATGAGCATTTTTCATGATCGTGAGCCATTGTTTTGGCTTGAATGTCTTTCAAAACTCCTCCATTCTTCAATATTGACCCTGAAACACTAACAAATACATTAAAATACATCAAAAACTTAATATTTAAGTTCAAAATCTTGTACTAACCCATAAAATACTTAAAACACAAATAATTAACAAACTAACACAATTCTAACCTAAACACATACTAAATGATTGAATTAATGGTTAAAAACTATCAAACTATACCCTAAAACACGATATAATTTACACTTATAGGATGGTAACTCTAAGAGATAAGAACATGAGGGAGAAATAATTATTTTTGACAGAGTCTTAAGTATGGGACAGAGAAGCTTCTTCATTCATACCCTCTTTTTACAACTTAAGTAGAGAAAAAAGAGTTAGATACTCCCACAAGTAACCAATTACTTATTAGCTTTGTCTTTCTTGTAAGACCAAGCTTACTTATCCATTTTGGTTTACTTGTGCCAATGTGGACACATTATTTTTCTTCATCTCCCACTAGTTCACATTGGAAACAACATATGTTCCATTAGCAACACATGCTTTAGAAAGAACAACACATGCCTATTCGCAATAAAAAATGTTTTGTTCATAACAACTCGTGTTGTATTTCTTAACTTCAAATATTCATTCTTACTATTATATAAGAAGTGGAGCATACAATCATATTAGAAAGGTACCGGTGAGGATCGTTACATTAAGTCACCATCAAACTAACATAACATCACTCAAGATCTCATTATGCCCCAAATCATTTATAATCATACTAGATTTTGCATCTCTGATCCCTCTTTTCATAAAGAGTTATGCAAAATCCCACAATGTATTTGTACTCATGGTTACCAATAAACAACTCATGCTTATTGACAATAATTATCTTTATAAGCGCCCAGGCAATGAGTCCCAAATATCTTGGGTGATGTCAAAATGATTTTTTTCTTAGACACTCATGTCAATTCATGAAGTATTGGTTACTTTCCTAGTCATACTCTGCTAGACTGCATTATTATTGGCCTTTGGATAATACGGTAAATTAGCAACATTAATTCTCAACTTTATGAAATAGTTCAAATTTCTAAAGGGTATAGGGGTTCACTAAATGTCCACAGGGCTCACACTGTGATAAAGAAGGGACTTATTCATCACTCCCTTATTTAGTCATCTCAAGCACATGCAGTATGAAGTGCATGCTATGGTGGAGCTCCCCCTAAGGGTTTGTCACGCTCTAAATAACATTATATAGAACACAGCTCAGTCACTTCGTAAAGTGACTGACTTGAGACACCACAAACTCAAATTCGGCTTCATACAGGCCATATAGATACACTTTCCATGTTCAACTAAATAAGTCTTATCTTCGCATTCAGCTAAGTCGACATGTAAAATCCTTGATCACATCACAGTAATTAAGGAGATTGCTAATCATTTGATACCTTGTAATACTTTGTCTCATCCCACTCGCTATTATAGTACTGGGGCAATGTTCTCGTGTAGGAGCAACATCAAGCCTGGTGACAATTTTTAGATATGTCTCATTTTCAATTAAACCTTAATTTACTATGTAAAAGTGAAAAACATATTTTATTAATTCATAAGTAAATGTACAAATACATCAAATGCTTAACAAACCTAAACCCCTAATGTGCTTTTGAAAAGCATCTTTAATAATGGGTTTAGTAAAAGGATCAGTTATCATATCTCACGTAGAAACATGCCTTAGGATCATATGTCCTTGTGCAATAATATCACAAATGAAGTGGTAGTGAGTATCAATATGCTTTGTCTTTCCATGATATTTCGGGTCCTTTACATAGGCAATTGCAACTGTGTTATCACAATAGATAAGTGTTACCTCACCAAGATACTCGGTAAAGTTGACGCTCTTCAAAAATCTCCTCAACCGTATCGTTTCTTAGACCGCCAAGGTACATGAAACATACTTGAAATCCATCATAGAAAATGACACGTATTATTGTTTCTTGCTACACCAAGAAATAAATCTTCCTCTAAGAATGAAAACATATCCTAATGTAGACTTTTGCTTGTCTCTATCAATAGATCCATCAGCATCACTCTATCTAACCAATTTGAGGCTTCTACCTTGATAACACAAAGCCATGTTATTGGTTCCTCTTAGATACCTAAGTATCCTTTTTATTGCTGCCTAATGTTCAAGTTCAGGATTACTTTGATATCTACTAACCATCCTAACTACAAAGCATATGTCAGGTTGAGTACACACTATAACGTACATTAGAATACCAACAACGCTTGCATACGACACCTTAACCATTTGTTGTTTTTCTTCCTCTATTTTAGGACATTGATCCATACTTAGGTATAGACCCTTCTTCATTGGAGTATCAACAAGTTTGCAGTTAAGGATATGGAAATGTTCCAAAACCCTGTTAATAGGTTTCTTGAGACAAACTCATAAATCTATTAGAACAATCCCTTGAGATCTTAACCCCGAGAACAAAATTTATTGTGAATAACATTCTGAAAAATAATATAACAAGTAATTTAAACTCAAATTATGCTATCTATTTAAAACATTTAAAATTTAAAATAATAACAAAAACATTAGAAGCACTTAAACTTTTATGAGCCTTAATAATAATGATTGGTGTATTAAACAAAAACAAATGTGACGCTCAATTATGGAATATACGATGTTCATAGAAAAACAATATGTAGGGGAAAAACAAGCGAAGGATTCCACTCTTACGAAGCTATAGATTTAGGGTACTGTTGGTAATTAAGAATGAAGACTTCAGAATGGATATGTAACTTACATTCTTTAATTTTTATTTGATTGTTAGTAATGGATAAAATAAGAATTGACAAATTTGAAATGAATTTTAAAGAATTTTTATTCCTAATGTAAATGCAGGTATAACCTGAAATCAGATATAAGAAATAACAAATAAACAATCGTGGTAAATTCTTTTTCTACTTTTTCTTTATGTTTTGTTTCAACTAAAACTCTCTATTTAAAAATTTAAGATTAGTTTATTTATTTAGAGAATACATCATTGTGATTGTGATTGAATCTTATTAGGATATTATTATCAACATTGCACATTACTTTATTTATTTATTTTAATAATTATTTAATTTTATTACAATAATTTTATATCATAAAATAAGTTATGTTTTTTAATTTTATTCTTATAAAAAATTATACACAATTATTTAAAATTAATAATTTATTGAATCATTAAAAATTATTTTAATTATTTATTTATTAAATATAAATTTTTTATTAATAAAAAATAATAATATTTTAATTAATTATTTAAAAAATCAATCACCTAATAATCAAACATAAGTAAAAAAAATTAGCATTAACATTCTTAAAATTTTAATACCAAACATTAATATAATTATTAACTTCTATAATTTCATTTCTAGTGCTTGCATACCAAACATGTATAATCAGTATTTTATTTCTATTCCAATTCTCACTTTTCATTCTTATTCTTTTTTTTATTCTTTCATTACTAGTTACTAAACGAGTTATGACTTTCTTCTTTTTTGAAAATAAAATAAGATAAAAATTAATAAGTGTTACTATTGTCTAAAGAGATCTATTAAGTCAATCTCAAATCTTAAAATGAATTCAAACTAAGCCATCTCAGGCTTCCACTTGCCAAAAGGCATTTTGTAATTTTTAATGGACCCAAAAATAAGAATACATTTATCACAAATTTGTTAGAATATATTTTGTGGGATACAATCAATTGTAGTTTTGGTTTTATTAAAAACAGACTAATGATATGATTCCTATTGAGATGCATATGGTCCACTATTATTGTGATCCCTATTGGACTTAAACACTTTATATCGTTAGTGTGATTAATGGTGTAGATCTAATCCTAAGGCCCATGATGGGCAGGCTTAGGGTTACTATCTGTGGCTAGGTCCCTACTGCACTCCCTATATAAACATATGTATGGTCTCTCTATAGTTTGTCCCATTGAGAATTGTATTTTCCAAAGAGAGTGGAGTTTTTGTGGAAGTCTTAGCCGTCACCAAACGCTTGCACGGTGCTTTCATAATTTGTCGATCATGTCTTCAACAAGTAAGTATTTGTGTTATGTATCACGTAATTGATTTAATGATTTTGGTTTTTAACATTTGGTATCAGAGTATAGGTCCTTATGTGATAAGGAATATGAGTATTATTATCGAAGATTGAGAATGCTCCTAAAATAAAAAAACAAAGAAGGCTTTTGGTCGTGACTCACCCGGCATGTGGCTGTTAGTCAAAGGTTCAACCCCTTTTTCAAGCAACTATGCAAACTCCAACCCAGTTGGAGGAAGAAGAAGACACATTCTGCACACGCCCACTCTCACTCGTGACGTGTGTAGGAGCATGTGGGTCCCACGAAACTTATTTTTGTGCTTTGTTTTTTCTATTCTGCTCCATTTTTTTCGTCTGGTTTTTCTATATGTATTTCAAAATTTTTCGGATGCATTTAATATTTTTATAACAAAAATATTATATTATATAGTATTTTATTCATTTTCCAGCTTTTTTATTTAACCTGATACACAGGAAATTGTTATTACCCTATTTTAGATGTGCTTACAATAGTCACTCTCTCTCAATCATAGCTTATATGTATTTATTATATTATATGTGATGTTTGCTTGTTTATTAACTATATAAGTACCTTTTTAGAATGCAATTTACTATGATCATGGTATTGGGCAACATATTTTGATTCATGTACGGAAAGTTTCATGGATTATTATGGGTGATTACCACTAAAGTGGGATCAATCATAGTGGTTTGTGGGATTTTTTATAATTTTTCAAGAATGTTTGTGATTAATGCATATAATTACCTGCTCAAAGGGGATAGTTGTGTGTCTTAGTTGAAGACCTAATTTCAAATAGAGTTATTGAGGATTACAATAGTCTTAGGAATCTCTTTGCCCAAAGGGGATGAAATTTCAAGATTAGTGTACCCTCATTTTCATAGCTCATCTTTGAGGTTTTGATTTTGGTTGCACATTTTGCCCAAAGGGGAATGTGTGATTCTTAGTTGAGCTTTACTATTATTTTATGTCCTTATTATTGTTATTAATGCATTATGTTTTGTATTACACAATTTCCTTCGCTATAAATAATAGTCAAGTGACTGTAAAAAATTTAACTGGCTCAAATTACAAGAGATAGAGCCAGGACATAAAATTTTCCTTAGGAATAGCTGATCTAGATATGGCACTAAGGAGACATGCTTATCGTACCTGATGACAAAAGTATACCTGAACAGAGAGAGAGTCTGGCTAAGTGGGGGAAATCTAACTGACTTAGCTTGGTTCCAATTAAGAGGACCATTGTTGAACACCTGTTGAGTGGTTTGCCTGATACAATATTTGCTAAAGATTTTCTCACTACTATAGGAGATAGATACCAAGTGTCCAATAATGCTGAGTGTGGATATTTAATGAAAGAGTTGATGGATATGAGGTATGAATGTAATGGGGGTGTTAGGGAATTTATTCTGAGAATGGTTGACCTTCAAACCAAACCATTCTATTGACCTAAATGAAAATTTCATTGTTCACGATGCCTTAAACTGTATCCCTATTGAATTTACCCAAATCAAAACAACATATAATACCATTGGTGAGAAGTGGAGTGTTAATGACCTTATTACCAAATGTGTAGCCAAGGAAGAGAAACTTAGGAAAGAAAAGAGTGATTTAGCCCTCCTGACCATTTATTCTAACCCCATTCTGGCAAAAGTCATATGAAACATAAGAAATACTCTTATAGTGCTCCATACAAGAAATTTGGCAATAGTCACTACCACAATGTAGGAGGGCCTAGGCAAACTACCTTCAAGAAAGATCCTTGGTATGCCTTCTGCAAGATCAAGGGACACCATAGAGGAGAATATCGTAAATTCAAGGATTGGTTAGAAAATAAGAAGAAATCTGGAGGTGATAATTTTGCTTTTGTCTATTTTGAGTCTAATCTAGTTGATGTCACTATAGATTCTTGGTGGTTTGATAGTGGTTCTACTACCCATATTGATGTGTCCTTACAGGGGTTCACAAACATAAGGAAGCCAAGTCTGAAAGAAAGCAAGCTCAAGGTAGGAAATGATCTTGAAGTAGAAGTGGAGTGCGTTGGAGATGTTACCTTAGTTTTAGATTCTGGACATGAACTTATTTTAAAGATTACCTTTTATGTAACTTCCTTTAGAAGGAATTTGATTTCAATTTCTTGTTAGATAAACTTGGTTTTACCTTTTCTTTTGGTGGTGGAAAAACAAAATTGTTTTTTTAATTCTGCAATAATAAAATATGGTTTTTAAGTGGATGGTTTATATAAATTGTCTTTGGCTTTTGATAAATTTTCTACATCTTTCAATGTTGAGACTACTCTTGCTAAAAGGTCTAGGATAAAAGAGAAATCCTTGTTCTTGTGACACAAACGCTTAGGTCACGTCTCTAGGGAAAGGGTAGAGCGATTAATTATAGATAACATTTTACCTTCCTTAGACTTTAATGATTCGAGGACGTGTAGATTGCATTAGATGAAAATTCACTAAGACAAAAAAGAAAGTTGCAAATAGAAGTCTAAAATTCTCTTAGAAATCATTCACATGGACATCAATGGGCCTCTATCTCCTACTATTTATGGTAACAAGTACTTCATTACATTTATTGATGACTTTTTCTGATTTGGCTATTTTTTTCTAATCAAAGAAAAATCTGACGCACTTGAGAAATTTAAAATTTTTAAAACTAAAGTTGAAAAGCAATTACGAAAAGTCATCAGGGTGGTGAGATCTGACTATGGTGGTGAGTATTATGGTAGATTTGATGTTGGACAACAACATACGGGACTGTTTGCTAATTTTTTGCAAGCTTGTGGAATTGTTCCACAATATATCATGCCTGGTAATCCTGAACAAAATGGTGTAACTGAAAGATGAAACCGCACTTTAAAAGATATCATGAGGAGTATGATGATTGGAACTAATTTGCCAATTTTTTTATAGGGAAACCTTAAAAATTGCTCTTTACATCCTTAACAGAGTTCTTAGCAAATCTGTTCCAAAAACACCTTTTGAACTTTGGACAAGTATAAAACCTAGTTTAAACCATTTTCGTTTGTGGGGTTGTCCTATAAAAGTTAGGATCTATAATCCCTTAGAGAAAAAGATTGACCCTAAAATTACCCATTGTTACTTCATTGGATATCCAGACCATGCAAAGGGTATAGTTTCTATTGTCCTAAAAGCGGTCTTCAAATTGTGGAATCTATGAATGCAAAAATTTTAGATTGGACAAGGTTGAAGCTATTATTCCTACTGTTGATTCCACTGTTAATGTGCGTGAGATCATTTCTTTTCCTGTTTCCATTGATAACATGCCTATAGTTATTGTTCCGGTCGAGAACTTAGTTGATGCTCCTTTAGTTGATTCCCCTGCTCTATTTTGCTATATTTTTATAGGGAAACCTTAAATTTTGCTCTTTACATCCTTAACAGAGTTCCCAGCAAATCCGTTCTAAAAACACCTTTTGAACTTTGGACAAGTAGAAAACCTAGTTTAAACCATTTTTGTGTGTGGGGTTGTACTATAGAAGTTGGGATCTATAATCCCTGAGAGAAAAAGATTGACCCTAAAATTACCCATTATTACTTCATTGGATATCCAGACCATGCAAAAGGGTATAGTATCTATTATCCTAAAAGCGGTCTTCAAATTGTGGAATCTATGAATGCAAAATTTTTAGAATAAAGCTATTATTCCTGCTGTTGATTCCACTGTTAATGTGCGTGAGATCATTTCTTTTCCTATTTCCATTGATAGCATGCCTATAGTTATTGTTCCAGTCGAGAACTTAGTTGATGCTCCTTTAGTTGATTCCCCTACTGTAGGGTCCGTGAACTTGGGCCACGCGACCACTACTGTAGAGCCCGGCCTC
>JANSVB020000177.1:720692-733890 GCA_025504935.2 Erythroxylum haughtii
GCCAAGAGGTTCAACCTTTCGTGCACTAAGTTTAAGTTAATTTTGAAATTGATTATTTGGGTTTTCAAGGTGAGTAGTGTTCACAACTAAAATACATAATAATACTTTTAAATTATACAAGAAATGATTACGCGAGCTAATGCTTGAAAAAACACAAAATGATTTCAATAAAGAAGTTGAAAGCTACTTTCCTCGATGGTTCGAGAAATATATAAGTTTTGATTTGTAATAATTTAAATGATTGAATTATCATATCAAAGTGTTTAAATGACATTATACTATTTAATATGATAAACTTTTTATGTAAGCCTTGGAAAATCCAATAAAGAAGAAGTTCATATGTGATCTTGTAAAAGGACCTTTGCAAACTTTTAAATCATATTTGGTTTATTTTGTTAATGAATACAAATTTTATACAGAATATTATGGTTATAACATGACAATAGTAAATAGTGGGGTTTACGTATAGGAAGGATTGATAGATTACTATGGTAAAATTGTTGAGATACTTAAAATTAAGTATCCCACATTGCTAATAAAACGGAGTGTGATATTTAAGTATGAATGTTTTGATCCAACTCCTAAAATTGGAATAAAAGTACATAGTCGATATAATCCCATTGACATCAGCAAGCGAAGAATATTTAGACATTTTGAACCTTTTGTGTTGGCGATGCAAGCGACCCAGGTGTATTATGTCCCTTTTTTAAGCTTAAAACGAGATACATTAGATTGGTTATCCGTTTGCAAAGTAAAACCTAAAGGTGCTTTTGAATTGCATGAAAAAGGAGAAAATATGAGAAGTGAAAGTGAAGCATTTCAGGAATAAATGCATGTGTAATATATGTCAAAAATTAACCTTTGAACGATCCACATAATGAATATGTTAAAATTTCATCTAGAGAGGATGAGGAATCCATAAAGGGGGAGAGATCTAAAGAGGAGCCTGACATTTATTCTAATTCTTCAGAAAAAGAAGATGATGATGACTTTAATTTACAATTAATTGATGATAGTGATTAATTTGTGTAAGTAATAGAATATTATATGAATAAATTTATTATTGCATCAATAATATATTGTTATATATTTCATTTATATTGTTTTATTAGTGGAATAATTAATAAAATGTGAATTTCAGGATATAATGTGTCATAGAAAAGAAAAAGGGGATATGTTGCGGTCAAAAGTCAAGTTACCACCATTTGGAGGAGCTAGTGCATGTCCAAGTGAAGCATCGCATTCTACAGATGCTACAGAATTAAGTGTTGCATGTATAACTAATGCACATCCAAATGAGGCATCACCTCCCCACCTACATTCCTTGTAAAGTCACATTGCCTACTTACTGCGAAACCATCTAGTACCCCTGCTACACCATCCAGCACCCCTATTCCCACACCAGAATCTGAATCTATACTGACAGAGATATTAGAGATAAACGTTGCAGATGAAGGAGGCAGACTCCATCTTGAAGCTAAGGGAGTTGATGGAAGAATTTACATTACAATTGTCAACAATTTGTGAGTGAAATTCTAAAAATTTTGTAATACATGATAACATCATAGGTTTATATTGAAGTTTTAGATTTTAATTTAAAAATGATCTAAAATAGCTTATATATTAGGTTGATTTCTTCTAGAACGTGTTCTAGACATATCTCATCCAAGTTCAAGTAGAAGATAAAACTTAAAGGTTATATATAGAAGAATATCTCTCAGGGAACGAAGGATTTTTATCAAGAGTTTGAGATACAAAAAATACATTTTTAATCTTTTTTATTTTATCTAATTTTATACATTAATTAGATAAATATTTTAGTTTATAAGTAGTTATAGTATGCTTTTCTTTTTTTAGAAAGAAATTTTTTTGGGATTCAAAATTCGTTGTTGTCACTTATAATGTATGAGAGAGGTGAGCTCGTGTACTTTATAAAAACTTTCTTACACAAGAATGATATACGACCTCCTTATATATTTGAAGAAATATAGAGTCGTTGGAAACAATACTGGACAACACCTGAGGCAATTTCCATTTCAAAGCACAGTTATGCAAATATACAAGGAGGACCAAAGGGAGGGAGTCTACCCGTATACACTGGATGATCTATGACCCATTAGGAGCATGTAAAGAAACTTATAAGTATCTAAACTTTATACTTATATTCTATTTTTTTATTTCGATGCATGAAATTTGATTTCAATGTAATTTAATGTATGAAATTTATAATGAAAATATATATGTATTATAGAGAATGGTAATTTTATAAAGGTCTATTGTTATGAATGGCTGTGTTGTTAAGATATTTTTTGTTTAATAGGAGATAAATATCATAAAAATGATGAAAACTTTATTGAAATTTTTGTAAATTGTAATTCACTTATAAGTTATAACACTTTATTCTGACGCAGGAAAAGTTTATGAACAGGAAGCCTACACTACGTCAACTCTTTTTGTACACCCACAATAAGAAGCATGATAGTGTGACCTTCATCAACACCCAATATAGACAACTTAATGTATGTAAAATTTATACTTTAATATTAATTTGATAAATAATATTAGTTAAATTTTATCATTTATTAACATAAACAATTATAATGATAGAACCAAATACAAGAAAGCATTAAACAATAGTCTTAGAACTCTAAAAACTGTTGATGAGACTCAAACATATCTTAATGCAGTTGGTGGTAGAGACTACCATGGAAGAATTTTTGGCTTAGGTTTTTTTGCAAACATATGTTATTCGCAATTCTCCACATCCAATACAACTAGATCTAGTAGACGATCTGCATCCAGTAAGAGAGTCATTCAGCTTGAGAGCATAGTGGAGATGATGACAACTCAGTTGCAACAGTTAATGGAATACATAGCTCAATTCTTTAATGAGATGGATTAGTTAAGAGGAGGGGTAGCACTTCATCGCAGTAGTTAGATTATCCACCTTCACCAACTGCATAACTTTGATTTATAATATTTTGGTACTTAAATGAATTTTATTTGATGTTTTGCTACTCTTATATTTTTATGAATTCTTAATTTAAAGTTATTTTCAAGATAGTTATTGTTGTACATTATAATTTTTATATTATATTACCATTAATTGTAATTTTTATATTATATTATCAACCAAGATATACTATTTAGAGAAATTAAATGTAGAAAAAATCAATAGATTATCAACAAAAATTTAGTCGGTAAGTGAGAAATGTTAACTAAAATTATTAAAAGTAAATTTTTTGAAAGAATTGCAATATTTTGTAGGTAAATTATCGACGGATTATTATATTTTGTAGGTAAATTACCAATAAAATAATATATTCCGTAAGTAAATTTAGCGACAGATATTGTCGGCAAATTTAACGTTAATTCCGTTCATAATTTTAGTGATGGAAAATGTGATTATGTTGGTAAATTTATTGACAAAAATTATGATATCGTCGAGAAATTTAACGACGAAATCACAATTTTATCAAAAAAAATTTACTATGGTCATTTTTTCAATGACCCTTAATTTTTGTCATCAAATTTATTTATATATTTTTTTTTTGGGTAGTAACTTGCGCCAAGGCATTCGTCCAAGAGAAAATACATAATATAAGAGTCTCGCTCCGAAATGGGCAACGTGTCCGGTCACGTGACTAGGTAATGGGCAATCCAATGTTGGGCGGCAGAGAAGAAAGTAACTGCTAAATAACATGCGCCACCACCAAGACCAAGTGCGAGGGATGGTTTGGGTTGGGTCATGGTGGGGCTAAATGGGAATAGAAAAAAGGACCAAGTAAATGCTAAATAACATCCACCAAGACCAAGTGCGAGGGATGGTTTGGTCATTCGGGGGGTAAATGTGAATAGGAAAAAGGCCTAAAACGTTGGTGAGTTGTCAACCTCCAGATGCCGACACGTGTCTTGGTCACAACTCAGGGTGGTCCCAACTCCCAACCTTATTTAGTGAACGTGCTTGGAGTTCGACAGCGACAGCTGCTCTGGCTGCGATCCTATGCACATATGCTTACCAATTACTTTGTGTGCGTCATTCATTCATTCTTTTTGCAATTTTTGGTGTTTAAGAAATTTCTTTTTCATTTTTTGTTATGAAATCCCAAAAATGTTAACTTAAGAACTAGGACTAGGGGGCATCTCTTTGTTTACAAATTACAGTAAAACTTTTATAAATTAATATTGTTAATATCGTGATATTTATTATTTTATAGAGTAATAGATAAATTAATATTTATTAATTTAAAGATATTTTGTAATTGATTAAAGTTAAATTTTGATTACGTCAAAAAGTATTCTTTCTTAGAAAAATTTATGTTTCATATTAATTGAACGAATCTGAAACATATATTTATTGTACATAATATTAATAAAAACTAATAAATAATACTCATTGTTTCTTAATAATTAAGTATTATTAATTATATTTTTACTAAAAACATTCAATATACATATGTACGTATGATAAAGATAGAAAATACTTTATAAACAAAATAGGCAAATTCTTGAAACCATACCTAACAATGACTCCTCATTTAAAATGTGTCACGAAATCAATAATGACGGATCAAATACGTAAAAAATTATGTGAATATAAGAGAGATCATTCTACATGCACTCAAAAAGATTTGCAGTTGTGACTTGAAAAAAAGTTTCATTTGAAAGTTAGTCAAGGTACAAACAACAATATAATCATTTTTCACTAAATTTTATATTTGTGTAAGTTTATATAATTATTAATTTATGATGTATAGGGGTATATTATTTTATTATCTTATCAAATTTTATTAAATTTTCAATTGGCTTGAGTCTAGATTGGAAAAAAAAATATTATCTTAAAGAATTTATTAATTTACCGAATACTAATTTAAAAAAATTCTACTGTATGCGTGAACACAATAGATTTAATGTTGCTTACACTTATGTTCGTTTTGTGCATTCTTAAAAGATATTGTCACACATCTCAAGATATTGGAGATTGAAGGCTGTCTTGCACTAAGGATGCCTATATATTTGTCGGCAAGTCTAATATTATATGGAATACATATGTACATGTGGAGATGGTGCAATCACCTATACTTCTTATCATGAATTATTTAGAAAAGAAAGATAATTAAAAAAGATCAATAAATCATTTTTTACTCTTAAATTATGTTTTTTTTTAAATACAAATACTAATAATCCCTTTAGACCTTAGCAACATATTAAATATGCACTCATAAGTCATAAAACGCCTGTAAATACGACGACAGGGACCAATTATGGTACAGAATTGAAAAGCTGCGAATGAAACTTTTGCAATCTCCAGAGATCTCCTTCGTCTGCCACTTGAGACTTTGGACCACAACCCTAGACACTGACGAATCGTTTTGATGGCAGATCACTTATCGTTTCACACCAAGTCGTCAAAAGACTGGGATATGCACAAAACTGAGACAAAGAATGTGTCAAAACAAAGGCTTTTCCTTGCTTGCAAATATTGCACGTACGATTAACCCTCCATTGAGTGTTTGAATGGGCACAGAAAAAGGCAATGGCTGGGTGCAGTGACACCTGTAGCTAACTTTAAAGTGTTTTTTTAAGGTTCTATTCACTTCTAGACTAATCTATGCTCGAACCGAGTAGGTCCCTTATGAAAGATAAAACTCTGGCTTCAAGTTTTAAACGACTGCATACATAAGAACGATTCAAACTCATAACTTCACTTAAATTAGGAGAACTTCTTACCGACTCATCTACACCCTAAAATTAACTTCAAAGCTTTTTAGTAATACATGCCAGCTTGAGATAGTAACTGTGTGATCTCTGGGGAGCCACCATATCTTTTCTCAATTATTGTAGCCCTCTTGTTTTTATTGCATCGATTTGATCCAAGTGCCAAGTTGCTCTTCCCTTTCCATTGCTTTCTTTTCAATTCTCACCACGCAACTAATTGTCTTACAAGAAAATCTGCACTAGATCCCTCCAAGATTGACCTACTATACGTTGATGATAAAACACACATGCCTCCCAGATTATCCCCACTCATCTTCCACACGCTAAAATAAAATGAGTGGCTGGAATTTAAAGAGTAACGTGTTTTAAATTTTTATGAATAAAAATTAGAAAACATCAAGTTTTTGTGTGATTTCATAAATTTTTATTGATGTTTTTGTAATTTTAAAATTTGCTGAGAGCTTTTTGTATTTTATAAAAGAATTTAGAACTCTTGTATATTTTTCAATGTTAAATATTGATAAAGTAATAAATATTGACACTATCATGCAACGTTTTAAAAATCAAATCAAAAGTTAAACTAATAATACAAGATATTTAAGGTTTATTAAAAATTAAATAAAATTAAAAATTTGAAATATTAAAAAAGATTGTCCTTAACTAGAAGAATTTAAAATTTAATTGCAAAAATTATTAAATAAAAATTAATATATTTATTTTAGTTTATAAAAATTTATTAATTTATAAAAATTGACCAATTAATTAATAAATTGATCAGTTTTTAACAATAATAGTTATTAAAATAAATCAAACCAAAAATTAGATGATTCAAAGCAATTTTTATAATTGAACTGATCAAATCAATCTGATTTTTTAATCCTGGGCATCATATCAATATAATATATTTAATTTAATTTTATAAATATAATAATCAGTGAAGATATTTAACTCACACACCTCAGCTTCTTTTTCTTTTAACCCCAAGCCTTTTTTTTTTTCCTAAACTCATTTTCACCTCTTCGTTCTCAGGATACCCAACGGTAGGCAATGAGAGGGGGCATTAACAAGAAGGAAAGGATTGGTTTATAGAAAGTGATAATTTGTTGTTTTATGGAACAAAACAACGAAGTGAATAGTTGGGAGATTTTTGTAGAAACAGACACAAATATAAAGGAAGTCATATTTGACAAAATATGGGGCTCTCACAAAACTTTTAAATTATTAAATATTTTGGTAATTTTTATAAAATAAAATATTAATATATTTTACGTATAAAAATTTCTATTTTTTAACAAAATATGGGATTCTCACCTAATTTTATATTACAAATATTTAAGTAAAATTTATAAAGTAAAATGATAGTATCTCTTACGTATACATTTTTTAATGTTCCTCGCAACTCTCTTATCTACACATGAAAAAATAACATTATTATTATTATTATTAATCTCCTACTCATTGTTATTATTATTATTGATATTACTATTTTTTATTTTTTTCACTTAACTTAATTTAATTATTTATTCTTTTTCTTGGGTCATTCTAAAACAACATGCATATATTGATAAAACGAAAATGTTGAGAAGGAGGAGTGAATTCCATACGAAGGCACAGCAAAAGAGTGTTGAGGCTCTTGAAAGGGAAAAGAAAAGGTTGAAGATACGGAGACAGAATGAAAATTTGCAGGTTGGCTTGGTGGAAAATGGAGAAGAATGAAAAGTAATGGTCACATCAAAGGTATAAAAGTCACGAGTGGAATAGAATCTTCACGTGAAAATCACCCCCTTCTCGCCCAACCTCAAATTCAAATTGGTTATCTTGGGCCATCTGTTGTCACCCAACACACAATAGCATGGCACGAAAGTGACTCTTTTTTTTTTTTCTATTTTAAGAGGATTAGCATTTTAAGTTATTTATGTTCAGATTAATTATTTCTTGTATTGGGTAGGTTCTTTACGAGAAGTACAGCTCTAATCTCAAATTTTAAACGACTGCATATATAAGAACGGTTCAAACTTATGATTTCACTTAAGTCAGAAATTTTTTTTACTAAAATGACTTTTCTTTTTATGTATATTTTTTTAATTATCAAATTGCGGTCACTCGAACATAAGTATCTGGAAGAAGGAGGGCCAAAATGATGGAAACAACTGGGATTTGCAGAACCCCTTTTGGACATTAATATCTTTGTGAGATTTGAAGCCTATCGAATGTGTGCAATTTTGGTCGGCAGGTGGTTCATTTCTTCTCCGGAAAGAGAGAACTCAATCAAGTCGATGTCCTCCACATGTTTCGGATACTATCTTCAAAAAAGTCCGTTAGGCAATAATAAATATAGACCATTTTAACATAGCCTCAGTCACTTTTCAGTTCACTCCGTGCAGTCGACAGTATTTAACCTATAAACCTAAACTGCATATATTTAAATTAAATAAATGCTTATGTGTGTGTGTTATTACACTGTTCACGCATGTTCCACCACTAGGTACGGTGCTTAATGAAACACCAGAAAATGATGAGAGCTAGATCAAACAAAATAGATGTGAAAAGATGATATGGTCAATAACGTAATAATATGCGAGAAAGGACCGCATTCATCATATCTTCAAATTGTATTCATTGCGTGGTAGGTTTCTATTTTTTACAAAAAAGATAGAAAAGCCAACTTGAATCATTCGTTTTAATTGAGTCAGTCATCTCTACAAACTATAGTTTAATTCTAATAACAAAGAACTAAAGCTTAAATACTTTCTAATCAACGTAAATATTAAATACTAATCCACTTGTACTTACCTTCATTTGCTCACAAAAATAGAAAACAATGTAACATACCTAATCTTATAATGTTTTTCGTTCTTTGAGAGTTAAGAGAAGGTTATTAATATGGGTTATTTTTATTTTATTTTTTTACAAAAAAAAACTGTTTCCTTTATCCTATTAGACTAATTGATTAAACTAAATATAGTTATAGAATTAAACAAAGATTAATAAAATAAAAACAATTATACAATTTACTTTTAAAATTGTTGGGTTTTAATTTAAAGGCAACAAAACAATGTTTTGAATTTAGTATTATATCAATCAAAAGTGGTACAAATTTTACCTTATATTGTATCATTAATGGTGTAACCTAAAATTTTAATTTGTATTAATTGAACTAATTAGTAAATTGAAATACTATAAAATATTGAATCAATTTTATAAGATAAAAAATCAAATGGTTAAATTGAAAAATATATTATATATTTTTATATTTTAACTAAAAATTTATTTTAAAATAATTCTTATTTTTATGTGATCTTAATAAATAAAATTATTGACTCAAAATTTAAAATATTTTTAATTTTAATTATATTAAAGAATCAAATTTTAATTATATATGTAATTAAAAATTATTATATAATATTTAAAAATAATCTAAATCGATATTGAATATTAACAAATATTAATACTGCACCGTATTAATACCAAAATTGATGCAAACTTCAGTATATAATTAAAATTTTATTATATAATTTTTTAAAATAACCTAAATCAATATTGAATATTAACAAATATTAATATTACACCGTATTAGTATCAAAATTGATACGAAGTCCAGTACTACAACAAAACCCTCAAGTTGGTTTATTCAAACAAAAAAGTGTCGTCTATGCCACATTTACACCTCCCTATTATTAGTCATGATTATGAATTAGCATGATCATGACTATTGTGTTTGTCGCAACAACAATATAATAATGTAGCTTTAGGCGGCCATGGTGAAGCTCTAGACCTATCCATGACATGATGGCCTTGTAACATGGTAGAATTTTTAGGTTTAATAATCTAGGGGGCGGCACAAAATTGATAAGCATGGCAGCAACACTGGGTCCATGCAATCTTTGCCGCATCCACTCTATATGGTCACCAACGTCTCATCCTATTAATCACTATTATTGGTGTTTAATTTTCCATTTACAAACATGAGGGGTTGGAAGTAGGCGACACATACCTTCATCGCTTAATTAAGAAGTCGAGGGTTCGACTCTTAGGAATGCAGCAAACTCTTGGACCAGCGATAGCTCTCTTTAATTTGAGATATTTCCGCCGTAGAGGGATTAGTCTCCGGACTAATCCTTAAAAAAAAAATTCCATTTACATCCAAATAGGTATTGGGATTGAGTTCTTCATATTTTTAAAAGTGCAAATAATCCTATGTATTTAATAGACTAATGTTTATTTAGATATAGTAATTGGTATGTTAAAATATAGTTAATTATGAAAAATGTGAAATGTATAAAATTAGAGCAAAATCAAAATAACCTTAAAATAATACTATTTTAAGCGAATCTACACAATATTTTGATTAATTATGGTACTTTTAAAAATCAATTTATTATTGTAATTTGTAATAGAGTTATAATTTCCAAATTACTATTTATACATTTTCACACTATTTAAATTAATTATTTAATATATCTTTAAATGTTTTTCAAAAGTGGGTTAATTATGTAAATTTTAAAGAATTTTAGGACTCAAAATTATTTCAAATATATGTACATCAGGCTTCAATTAATCCTTTTGCTAAAAACTATTAGTTAATATATTATTTAGGTTTGAAATTAATCCAAGAAACTTAACCAATGTTTTGTTGAGCCAATGAAGTTCTAGTGCATAGTTTTGATGATAATAAAGCATATTATTACTGATGTTTTAATATTAATGAAATTAGTAAGTTAATATGCAAAAGATCATATTCAACATAATGATAAAGTGAGCAAAAGAGAAATGTTTTAAGTTGCATAATTATGCAATTAATTCAATTGGTAAAATTACTTAAAATATACATTATGAGAGTTCCTCTTAACCTTAAACATGATTTGTGAAAGGGTTACTCTTCATATATAACAAGAAGAGTTATATCAAGAATTACTCTTCACCAATTAAAGAAAGAAGATAGCAAATCCTTAAGTAAAATTTAGGGAGTGGACATAAATTAAAGGGTGATTGAATCAATATAAATTAGTTTTATCTTTCTTTTCTACTTTTTTTAATTTGTTATTGTGATTCCTTTATAATTATCATATATAAGCTTGCTATAATTATTCTTTATAGTAGACAATTTAACCATTAATCTTCAAATAAAACAGAAAGTGAATACACATAATTCACCTTTCTCTTGTCTAGATAATGGAAAATTAAATAGCATGTTTGGAGCCAAAGAGCTCTAATAATAGGCATACAACATGTATCACTTATAGAAGTGCACCATCCAATGCCAAGATCATTCTTTTGAACGCTAAGTATTGTTATAATAAGCATACTGCATCTCTAATGTATAAAAATTACATGCTCATCCATTGTCATCTAGGCCTAAGTAAAAGGAAAATTCCATGTATTCATGTATGAATCACATTTTAAACATAGCAAACATAACATTCAAAGAAAAAATATGCATACTTTTTTTATGAGGTCATCTTAAAACAACATGCAACATCCTTCTCATTCATGTAGGTCTCTTTATGAAACAAACTTACAATCATTATGAGTTTCATTATAAGAACATGCAACATGTTTCATTATAAGAATAAAGATGTGACTTTATAAGAAAAAAAAAACTTTTGCTCAAAATCATCATAGAAAAAGCATGTCATATATTAAATCGTTTATTAGGCCTCATTGTCACATAAATAGAGGTTTTATTTCTTCCACATATCTAAACAAAGAATTATATCACCAACATCGTCCATCAAGACCTTTATAAACTATACTCTTATAAGTCTTTATATGACACTCACACTTTTAATTCCTATAATGTGAGAAGTTATTTTTATGGTGATTATGGACATATGTATAATTTATTCTTTGAAAGAATGCTTCTTAAGTCAATCCAAAAATATATTGGTTAAACATCAAATGAGTACCAATAATTGATATCTCATATATTGATATCAAATGAGGAATAACAATGTTTTCTCTAACAACTGATTTAAAAAGAAAAATCATCAAGATCCATCACATGAACCAAGTAAGGAGGTTGATGTCAAAAGACCACTTGTTGAATTGAGTAAGAGAGCAAAAGGCATAACTATTGGTGGCACATCAAAAAAGGTATACACTTACTTTCGTATTGATATATTTGAGCATATTGACTTAACATATATATTTAGGGGGAAAGTTTTGCTCCATGTAACTAGAGCATAACAAAGATTGATTTTTATTAGTATTGCTCCATGTAACTAGAGCACAAAGATTGATTATTATTATAAAAATCAATCTTTGTTTTGATCAATAAAATCTTTAGAAAAGAGAAGAGACAAGTTATTTTCTCTTTTGATGCATATATTTTTACATATAATATATTTTTTCATGTTAATAAAAAAGGAGATAGACTAGTGATAATAAAACTTAACCATTTCATGATTCATGAATTAATAGGGTGTATCAATTACGTATTACTTTAGCATAGATAAAGCTCATTCAATGCCATTTATTTTTCTAATATCACTAATTATTTTGTCATCATAAAAAGAGAGAGATTTTTGAACCAAGTGAGATTCTAATCCATAATTTTAATGATAACAACATATGCTACTATTAATATTTTAATGCTTAATGATATTAATAAATTAATATATGGAAGATTAAGTTTAATGAAATGGTAAAGTGGGCAAGACAGAGAAGTTTTGAATTTTATGATTGTGTAATTGCTACAATTGGTGAGATTATTTGAGATGCACACAGTGAGAGTTTTCTTTAACCTTAAACAAGATTTATAAATATTTACTCTTCACCTATAACAAATAAAATGTTACATGAAAGGTGGTTATTCATCTATTGACTTTTCTAGTGAATTTTAGGGGAAAAGGTAAGTCAAGAGTTATTTAATTGAACCACTATAAATAAAATTTGTCTCTCATTCCCTACTCTCTTTAATCATTGCATATATAATTTTGCTATAATCATTTATTAAATTAGACAATTCATTCACTAACTTTTAAATAGGGTAAAAAATGAACATGCACAATTTATTCTCTCTTATGTGCCATTTGGAGACCAATAACTTTATATTACTAAATTTAAATAAAATGAATTATGCTGAAAATGTGTAACGCTTAACCGTTAAATATATGTAAAGGGAGTGTACATCTAATTATTATTATTCAGATAAGTATAAATCTTAATGTTTGGATGTTTGTTAATATATCAAATTAGATATGTAATTATTAAAATTATTCTTATAATTCCTTCCTTTCAAGAATTAACAAAGGCCTATTATTAACAACAACTTCAGTCAATGAAACGGATACCGTTCCGTTCCGGCTGAAAACTGGAACCGGAACGGCCTTCAAAATTTCAGGTATTGATTTCGGTCGGTACCGTCAATACCGAAATTTTAGGGACCGTTCCGCAAAAAATAAAAATTCAGGGACGAAATTGCAAATAAAAAAGTTAAAATCTAAAAATCTACCCGCACCCGCCCCCCCTCGACGGGTCG
>JANSVB020000177.1:924175-936757 GCA_025504935.2 Erythroxylum haughtii
AAGCCATAAACACATAATTATCACAATTCATGCTTAATGACATCATAAAAAAAAATTCGGGGTCCAACATTATTAAAATGTTAAGGTCACTTTTGATACTTAAAACATTAGGGTCTGAACTTGTATTTAATAACATGTAAATTTTAGCCCTGGAGATTTGTACTAAAATTTAGCTTAAGCCTCAATGTTTGTTAGTGTTCAAAAAAGATCCTAACATTTCTTAGACCATACTAGTTGAAGCTTAGATTAAGAGACCCTAAACTTTCATCAAAAGTTTCCATTTAATAACAATGATGTAGCCAATTTTTGAGTTTAGGGGTCTTATTGATGTCATATTGGTATCTTAGGTAGTAACCCATTATACATAAACCAAATTGCCACAAGTTAACATAGACTCCTGATGAAAGTTGAAGATGAAAAGCTTTGGTATTCTTAATGGTGGTCGTGGTGGCTGTTGTCATTAGCAAATTTGAGAAAAGTAGGACTGTAAACATGTAACATTATCAACAAATTCATCCAATTTAAGTTGCAAACTCATGTGTCATTTAGGAATGAAATTGCATATACTATATCTCAAAACTACGTGATGACATACTAGTAGATTGCAATATTAATCCTCATTACTTCCGGTCTTCGACTTGGTCATTTGCTAACGACCTCATTTGGGCATGTTGAGAATTATACAAGAAGATGGAAAACAAAAAATACTTCTAAAATGACTTTATTGCTAGAAATTATCTCTATTTTAATGTGTTAGTATTGATGAATTCGAAGTGATGATAAAAATTGTAATTAAATGTGTTTTTAGATATATTGTTGTTTAAAGCTTTCTAAAACACAAAACCTAAAGAGAAAAATAATGTTTTATACGATATAATGTTTGCCCCTTGTATTTTGTTGTAAATGTTGGTGCTTAAAATGACTTTTTGTTGCCTTGCCTTATATGAGTTTGTCATAATAAATTATATTAGTATAGGTGATTATTTCATTAAACTTTGAAAAGATAAAATTCATAGACACAATTAACCTCTTTTGTGTGTACTATTTAAAGACCAACTATTCCTATTTTAACATACTTAAAAGTTATCAAATGTATAACATAAAAAATGATAACAATTAGCAATATAAATTGATGTAATATCAATAATCTAATTGGCCTCAAAACACATAAGATTAATTAATATATTATAATTTACATTAAGAGAAAATTATTTCATTGTATTTAGAATTTACTTCACTATATTCATCAACATTTCTTTCTTATTTATCTTTATCATTCCCATTTTATTTTTTATCTCAATAAAAATTTCTGTGTGCCACTCTTTCATAATAATAACACTCAATATTGGTATACCCAATAGAAATTTGCAACTTTAAATGTCTAACTAAAGTAAATGGCGTATTATGCATTTTTTTTTTGGAAAACAAGATTGTCTTTTTAATGCTATAGGAACATTGATGTAGTGCATATTACCTAATTTTTTAATATAATAACAAGTATAATAATCTTTTTAATGCAATAGGCATACTGCTATAATGCATATTATCTAAAATTTCTATGTTAACAAGAATAACAATAGTCCTTTTAATGTTATAGGCATGTTCAAGTCTTTAATAGGAATTACCGAGGGTTGGAAGTTTGGCATCACATTTATCATCAATTATCCCAAAAGCTATTTTTGGACATACTTGGAACAATGCTTCAATTAATAACAACAAGTAAGATGTTTTTTTTAACCTAATCCTCTCTCTCTCACACACAATGACAAATGCTACCATTAGAAAGTATTACCTATTTTTAGTACTTTTTTTAAATTTTTTGTTGATCAATTTCTTTATTAATTAAGCAGGTCTGATCTTGAGTAAGAGCAAAAAGGGTATTTGTTCAGGATTTATTATTATGAAAAACAAAATAAACAATAAAAAGGCCTTTATTTTGTCTTATTTTATTATTTATTGTAATATTTCTATTGTCATTTGTTGATGGTGTACTGTTAGAAAGAATTACATACTAAGAAGTAGGGAAATTAATGAAACCATTTTATTAGGAAAAATGTTATACATCCTATGAAAGATATTCGTTAGCTCAAAACAGGCCGACCTTTTATAGTGCTTGCGCCAACTTGCGAATCCACCGTCACCTTTTTGTCCCTATATGCACTCATTCCTTGAGGACATTTTGGTCACTATATTTTCACCCCAGCAAAGCACACACACACTTGAATTTCAACCCTCAAAGCCGCGTGCAGCCATCCAAAACCTCGGTTCACGCCTACCGTCCGATGAATGTATCTCCGTACTGCCACGTGGACCCGTCCCATTGGGGATTAAATCGAGAAATAGAAAAACACTTGAAACTAAATAAATGCTTTTTAATTTTTCAAAAAAATTATCTCCAAATTTTTAGAGAGAGAGGGAGAGAGGGTTACTATAAAACACGTCTCGGGAGAGAGCAATTAAATCACTCAAATCCTTCTTTATAATTTTCTTATTTTCTCATAAACATAACATTTCGCTCTCTCTCTAGGAAGCGCCTATTTTTGTTTTACTTTGTTTCTTTCTCTCTCTAACCAATCGACGATTAACCCAATCAAATCGCCACGCCGTTAAACCTCTCACTACCGGCCTCGGTCGCCATCGCCGCCGTCATCGAACAGCCTGTCCAGACCTTTGTACCTGAATTAATTCAAAATAAACTTGGAAACAGAAGCACCTAAACGACATCGTTCGCTAGCTTCCTGCCGGCGATTTGGTTTCCGGCGATTTGAAAGGTGCGCACAATTATTAACCTGCGCACTCCCTATCATGTTGAAAAAAACTCTTTGACCTGATTAATCGCATTCCAGTCATTGTCTATACGCTCCATTTTTTTATACAAAGGTTTGCTTTGGCCTTCCCTCTGCCTAAACCACGTGCCTTGATTTTCGGCTCGGATTTTCCCGTTTAAGTTGTGTTTCGTGAGTTTAGGGTTTGCGATTTCTGATTTAAGTTTCGTTTTGTGCTCTAGGGTTTCCAATTTGGAACTCTCAGACTTCCGAAGTTTCATTCCGTTTGATTTTACCTTGTTGCTCATGGATCTGTAGTTTGCCCCGTCGGTTTCCTTTTATCGTCTGCTTTGATTTTGGATGAGTTTAGCGATTGTTGAATTTGGATTCTCGTGGTTTTCAATCGATATTTGTTTTGACATTTAGTCTGCTGCTTTGGACTACAGTCCGCACTTCCCTCGTTCATCTGAGACTGTTTGATCTTCCAAGTATGTCACTTCAGTTCTGCGTTTGAAGGTCTTGTAGCGTCTTGTCTGTGACTGTTGATGACAAATTATTTGAACTTTGACTTTTGCTTTACAATTGGATGTAGCTAGTTACTTGTGGACGAAGATATAATGCTGATTTTTCGATTATTATCACCTGAAAAAGCGGTGATCTTTCTATTTACCTATGCATGACGTACAATTTTCCACTTCTTGTAGTCTGAAATTAAGCAATGAAGAGCAGTTGTCGACCAACCTTGCTTTCTGTTTCTAAGAAAAAAGATTGCCACGCCAAATTCCTTTAAATTTACCGAATTTTGAGTTTCTTCATCTATTTAATTTCTTTTGTTGATGTTTCTTTTAATCATTTTGCTACTTTTGTTTTCTAGAGATACTTTTGGAAGAAAACATGATACACTGCAGTGTCTACATAATGCTTTTTGGATGCTAGAACGTTGCCATTTAAAAAATTCCATGTAGGACGATGGCCTTCTTTAGGAACTACTCTGACGAAACAGTTTCACGCAGTGTCTTAGAAGAAAAGGGGCAGGGACGACAAGTCAATAGAATGGTAGGGAGTGAAGATATAGATGGGGGCTTTAGTGGAAGAGAGTTTGATATGAATATGGATGCACAGTATGAAAGTGATGGGGAGCCAGATAATGCTGTTGGATTCCATGGTGGTCCAGTACCTGACAATGACGTAAGTTTGAGTGATTCTCATTTTCAGCCTCCTGGAAGGAGAAATGCAGCTGGAAAGTGGGGTTCGAGTTTTTGGAAGGACTGCCAACCTATGGGCTCTCAGGGTGCATCAGATTCTGGGCAGGATTCAAAATCAGATTATAAACTTGCAGAAGGCTCGGAAGATAATGTATCAGATGAAAGAGATGATAAATTAGTGTCGGAAGATGAAGAGGGGCAAAAAGAACTGAGTAAGGGACAAAAGGGCCATTCTGATGTCCCTGCGGAGGAGATGTTATCTGATGAATACTACGAGCAGGATGGCGAAGATCAAAGTGACTCCATGCACTACAGGGGGTTCAACCGTTCTGTTGGGGTGAACTCAAGACAGCAAATGCCCCATGTACCGCATAATAATGTATCAAGGATTTCAAGAGCTTTACCCAGCAATGATGATACTGAAGATAACAACAATGATGATGGTGATGCTGATTATGAGGAAGAAGATGAAGACGATGGTAATTTCTTTGCTATTGCTATGTATCTGATACTAGATGTTAATATCCTTTTTTTAGTTGTATAAGAATGGAAAAAGTGCACCTATTTTCCAGACTTTGAATTTATCCCTCCAATTTGAAATCCTAAGTCAGTTTTTCCTTTTTCTTTTGAATCCTATACAGAGGATGATCCAGATGATGCAGACTTTGAACCTGATTATGGTGTCACAAGTGCTCGGCAAGGAAGCAAGGTTATCATCCTTGCATTATCATAATTGCTATCTATTCCTTTTCCATTGTTTTGATATAGTATTAGCATATGCTGATTGGGCATCATTGAGATTATTTAATTTTGCAACTGTGCCATTCATCTCCCTTTGTTATATGACATAAAGCAAGTTAGCTCTGTGAATTGAAGAGGCTGAGCCACCAGTGCCATGCGGGCTTTAAGCTTGTTCATCCTCTGCGACGGACTCATTAAAGTAAAGAAAAAATTTCTTCATGAAATGTGAATGGGAATTTAAGACTAGATTTGATTTAACAATGATAATTTAAGAAAAAGTGTGATCAATCTTTGGACACATGACTTAAATTGCTTTAGAATGTGTTTTTTTCATAAAGGGAAGCTCGGGATGCATAGATTTGGATTGTAGAAAAATATTTTTTGCTCAGAAGTGAGTTATAATTTGAAAACATCCTTGTTAAAACTGTGTCCGCTGTTCTGTTGACTTATAATACTGTCTCTGTTGCATTAGTAAGTAAATAGGGAAGGAAGGGGGGATGAAACATTTTATGGTGGTTGCACATGCTGCATCATCTTACTTTCCTTTTGTAGAGAGATATAATCATCCTAAATGGTGTCCTTTTTGGCTTACGTTTAAAGTGCAATAGGGACTAACTTGTGAGATGCTAGTACAAACTTTTTTTCTGTAACCTGGGACCAAATAAATTGCATGGGTGACATGCATTATATGCATTTCATCATATGTATATTCTTATTTTTGTTCTTGGTGTGTAGGGTGATTTTACTGGGTGGTGAACTCATATTAGATAATGAAGTGATAAATCATTCTCAATATAATAAAGACAAAGTGGTTTATGATTGTAAGCAGGACAAAGACTGGGAAGCTGAAGAATCAGATGAAGATGAGAACAGTGAGGATGATTTGGATGCCTTAGATGATGATAATTCTTATTACACAAGGAAACCTAAGGGTGGACATCGTGGTAAAGGTGGACGCATTACAAAGTCTGTGAGAGAACGCAAGTCATTGCATGAGGCTTCTAGCAGACTGAAGAGAGTGAAAAGTTCATTAGAGGAGGATGAGGATTCAGCTGAGGACACAGACTGTGATCTTGACGAGGACTTCAGGAACATGACTAGAAGAGTAGCACATCCTCGTAAATCTGCTGCTCGTTCCACTTTGTCAAATAATTTTAATGGAAAAAGCAGTGAGATTCGAACTTCTAGTCGGTCGGTTCGCAAGGTCTCTTATGTTGAAAGTGAAGAGAGTGAAGAAGTAGATGAAGGGAAGAAGAAAAAGCCCCAAAAGGTGCCATAAACTTGTGATTATTTAATGTATGTTGCTCTTATTATTTTTTGAATTGATAACAAATGCCTTGTGACCCAACAGGTTTGGTAATATTGCATTGAGACTTGCAGAAAATGTTGTTTGCTTGACCTTGTTGATTAATTGTTTCTACTTTTTGCTGTTTCTTTTCGTCCTTTCATCTTGCGTACTAAGCAACATATCCTATTTATGCAACTGGTTAATTACATGGTATATAGTCAAGCCTGATCTTCTTTCTCTCTTAATTTCTAAGGTGATAAAACATATATCCTAGTCACATATGTGGTTAACCAATGTTTTTTTGGCCCATAAATTTGTACCTGATGCTTTGTAAAATTTAGGATGGGCAGAAGAATTTGGTTCTAGATTGCAACAAATAGATTGCAAACTTTATGCTTGGTAGAATTCAAAATAACGACAAAAAGATGTCTGAGCTATAGAATATAATCACTCTGAGAACGAAAGGCTCGCACTTCCTCAAGAAATTCCTGAATTCGGAAAACGTCATTCTTATAAACTGAAATATATATATGTATATATATCGGTTTTACTATTATTAAATCCTTATTAAACTAGGCATCTAGTATTGATTATTCCTTGTAGGTAATAACTCTTTCACACCAACTTTAACTATTTTAATAGACAACAACTCTTTCTTAAGGATAAACAATAACTGAACTAAAAATGGTTAACTCACCGCATATGTGAACGCTACGGCTCCATCCCTAAGCCAATAACAATTTCCTACTACGCCACCGAGCTAGGTTGGGGTTTATTCCTGTAGTATACTCTAAATTGATTTCAATCATTATGTTCTTTGAAATTTCAACAACTACGTGTTTGATGTTGGCTTTGCTGACTTCCTTGGATGTGTTAATTCTTTCTTGTGTTTATTTATGGTTTCAGAAATATCAACAACCTTGCATTTGATGTGGCTTGTGCTAATTTCTTCACAGATTTTTTATTTCTTCTCTCTGCTGCTTTATAGTATTAGAAATGTCATCAGTCTTGCATTTGACATGATTTGTGCTAACTTCCTCATGTATTTTAGTTTTTACCTGTTTCATAGTTTCAGAATTGTCAACAACATTGAGTTTGGTGTGCATTTTGCTAATTTCCTATTTCTTTTTGGTTTGACAAACTATAAATGTCTGGGCTGCTAGTTCCTTGCATCACCATACCTCACAGAAATTCCCCATTTTTCTTATCCAAAATTGCAATTCCATGATGGTGGACTTCATGTCTTCATTTTTGTATTGGGGTTGAGAGATAATTGTACTGTTGGGCATTTTTATTTTAGTTCTAATGGTTCCGCAGATGCTTATGTGCCTTGAATCCTTTTAACCATGGATTTCAATATGGCTTGTCGATGGAAACATCCTAATTTGCCTTTCTTTGCCATGTTCTATGTGTATGATACATATTCATTCTTTGGAAAATTATTTGTTCAGGAAGAAGTTGAAGAAGAAGATGGTGATTCCATTGAAAGAGTTCTATGGCATCAACCAAAAGGTATGGCTGAAGATGCCGCAAGGAACAATAGATCAACAGAACCTGTTCTGTTGAGCCACTTGTTTGAGTTAGAGCCAGATTGGAATCAGATGGAATTTTTGATAAAATGGAAAGGCCAGTCACACTTGCACTGTCAGTGGAAATCGTTCTCTGAACTGCAAAATGTATGATTGCCTTTATGTGTTGCTTGATGGTGATTTCATATACTAATTGTGTGCAAATTATTTGTTGCTTTGCTTGGAATTTTCTGGTGGTGAACTTTTTTTCTATTTGCTATTTAGAATCTGTGTTTACTTGTGCTTTCAGCTAAGTGGTTTTAAGAAGGTACTGAACTACACAAAAAAGGTGATGGAAGATGTGCGATATAGGAGAATGCTTACACGCGAGGAGGTGAGTCTTTGTTCTAATGACAATTCTGAAGTTCTTGTGTATTAATAACAATTTTTGGAGTTCATTTATGTGTCCTGAACTTGGTTATTTTTCAAGGAGTAACTAACATTTTGAGCCATCATCTTATCTGAAGGTTCATATCCTGGTTATCCCTAACGTACCCTGAATTTAATTGGCATGAAGATTTACATGTTGGAATTCCCTTTGAAGGATGAAAACATTTAGTGAGAGGTCTCAAAATCTAGCAGTATCATCTTAGTTTTAGGCCTTTTGGGATTATTCTAAATTTATTTTCAGAGTTCCACTTGCATTGTTGAATTTTTTTTTTCAACATTTTGTGGGTGCTTAGCTGATTTTCTTGATTTTCAATGGTACCATGGGCTTGGAAAACTTATATTACTTGTATCATAGAACTAAGTGCAACTTCAAGGATGAGGATCACCATAAGAATGCTACTAGAATAATGTTAAACGTTAGATTTCTTGGGACATTGTTTTTGCCCCCTCAATGTGACCGGTATGATTTCAAGGATGTTCAAATAGTTAATATATATGGAATAGATGATTGCCAGCTGGTTAATTTAAAGCAACTGATCTTTTATAAATGATCAATTTTCTTGTTCCTTCCCTTTTCTTTTGAAGTTTCTCATGTATATAAAACCGCCTAGAAAATAAATGTTGTGCGATGATGAAGCTTTTCTATTTGGTTTGTGTTAACCTGCCAGATTGAGGTCAATGATGTGAGCAAGGAAATGGATTTGGATCTAATCAAGCAAAACAGTCAGGTTTAATTTTTATAAATTTGTTTTTTTCATTATTTCTTGGGCATAGTTGTAAGATTTAAATTTCTCTTCCTCATCTCATTGTGCTTTATCTCACTGTGCTTTTGAAGGTGGAGAGAGTTATTGCTGATCGAATTAGTAAAGACAACTTCGACAATGTTGTACCTGAGTACTTAGTAAAGTGGCAAGGACTATCTTATGCTGAAGCAACCTGGTATTTGAAACCATATTGTTGTGATTTTCTTTTTTTGACTGGTGCAATATTTTTGCTTAAGCCATGCCTTTCTTTGAAAAGTGTTATATACATTTCACATTTTTATTGGATTCTTAATTTCATCCCTATTCATAAGCTTCTATTATTTTCTTTGATGCTTCTCTTCTGTACACTCTGCATGCGGCCAATGATGTGAAGTTTTACTCTCAAACTTATGTTATAACAATGCCTGTTTCAGGGAAAAGGATAAAGATATAGCATTTGCACAAGATGCAGTTGATGAATACAAGGTACAGTATTAGTGTAGTTTTGTCCCATTTTATATTTTAACTGCAAGATGTTTCTTGACTTGCACTCTGTGAGCAGGCACGTGAAGCTGCAATGGCCGTGCAAGGGAAAATGGTGGATCTCCAGCGTAAGAAAGGGAAAGGTATGGTTAATTTTGGTTTGCTATTTATTTCTTGATTTGGTAACATAACCAATTAGAAAACTTGTTGAGGATTTAGTGCAGTTGTTTGTACACAGAGAATTGAGATATTCTTGTTTGCTATTTTAAACTAAACTTCATTTACATGCTCAGTATTAGAAATGACATCTTGATAGTTGTTTCTTGGTACAGTTTGCTTCATATTATATCATTCTGTTGGAGTATCCCATATTTGAAAATGTTAAATGGTTTATAAGTGGTAAAGGTCAACTATCCAAACAACTAGTTCTAGTTATTTGGACAATAGTTGACCCAAGCCCAATTATTGTAAGTGGACCCTACACTCTACCCATATATCATTCTACTTCAAATTCTGGTTCCTGATCCTGAAATCTGCTGACATGATCCATGTCTAGTTCATACTTTTTGTGAACTCTCCTCACACCTCTGCTTCCCTTCATGAATATTGTCCTTTAGCTGTCATGTAAAACTTCAATTGATCTAAATAATTTGTTGCTAAGAAGATTAATATGCAAAAATAAGTTTTCAGCAATTTAAAGGGAACTTGATGAACAACCTGAGTGAACTTCTTTTATATGCTAATGTAAAACTTGCATGATCCACATGATTTGTTGCTAAGAACGTTCAGAAATAAGTTTTCAGCAAGTTTAAGAAAACTTGATGAACTTGAATGAATATTGTTCTTTTATCTGCCATGTAAAACTTGCATGCTCTACATGGTTTGTTCCTAAGAATGTATTTAATATGCAAACGCAATGTTCAGCAAGCTTAAGGAAACTTGATGAACAACCTGAATGGTTAAGAGGAGGAAAGCTTCGTGATTATCAGCTCGAGGGTTTGAACTTCCTTGTTAACAGGTAACATTTTGCATTGCGGGAAATATCTATTTTGCAGGTTTTTCGATTAAGTAAAAATTTGTGGTTTCTTTCACATGTGACAGTTGGAGGAATGATACAAATGTTATATTGGCTGATGAGATGGGTCTTGGCAAAACTGTCCAGTCCGTGTCCATGCTTGGTTTTTTACAGGTAAATTATTTGTCTATTCTTGTATTGTAATATTTTAGTCACGTTTTTTAGATGTATCAAATAAACTATTTTTGGTTTTCCCTGCAGAATGCTCAACAAATCCCTGGGCCTTTTCTTGCTGTTGTGCCACTATCGACTTTATCTAATTGGGCCAAGGAGTTTAGGAAGTGGCTTCCTGATATGAATGTCATTGTGTATGTTGGTACCCGTGCTAGTAGAGAGGTAATTCATACATATAGGTTTTTAAGTTACAACCTAAAAGCCCATATCCCATTTTCTTAGTGTTGATTCAACCTTGCGTTTGTTAGTAGTTTGATTCTACCTTGTGTTTGTTAGTAGTATCTACTGGTAAAGTAAATTGAAAACAAGTGAGGTTCTTTATTCATGAATATATTCGTGTAATTTTAAAAAGGTTATAAAAAACCCCAATGTAAATTGTATTTGGTGGACTTGTTATGATAGAGAGAAAGATAATTTAGTCACTTTCTGGTCTTGAAACCAAAATCAATAGTTGCAGAAGAAGTTAGTTTAGAGGTTTTCTGTATCCCCCTTCATTGATGATTGATTTATAACAATCTGTATATGGAGGGTTAGTTATTCTCCATTACCATTCCAATCCATCTTCTTTGATGGCTTACCTATAAAATATATTACATTTTCCTTGTCTTTGATTTTCCATATACAGATGTATGCACTTTCTCCTCCTTGCAGGTTTGCCAGCAGTATGAGTTTAATAATGATAAGAAAGTTGGCCGACCTATGAAATTGAATACCCTGTTAACTACCTATGAAGTTGTCCTGAAAGACAAGGCAGTACTCTCAAAGATCAAGTGGAATTACCTAATGGTTGATGAAGCTCACAGGTTAAAAAATAGTGAGGCCCAGCTATATACTACTCTTTCGGTAATGCCAGTTCTCTAATTGTTCAATCTCTTACCTGCACGTTTGATTTGTTTTTGATTTTTTTCATTCTCAAAATTGTTTTATCCTATAGGAATTCAGCACCAAGAACAAGTTGCTGATTACAGGCACTCCATTGCAGAACAGTGTGGAAGAGCTTTGGTATTCTTTTTTTTCCCCCATGATGTGTTTACTGCTGTCTCAAATTTCAAATGCTGCATTTTTATGTGTTGAGGCTACAGTTAGATATTGAAACCATATGAAAGTTTGATCTTTATCTCAGTGCAATAGGCAAACTCTGGATATTGATAAGAATCTAATTTCCTATTATGATCATAATGGGGATATTGAACATGCAAGCACTTTTCCATGTTGGGTAGTAACTCATGTTAGTTGTTCATTAGAAGTGATTAGTTCTCAAAAATTAAGCTATACAAGTTATTTAGTGTTATTTTGTCATGTATGTTTGTATTTCTTTGTTGAAAATTTGAAGAAAGAAGTAATCTTTTTTCTTATTTTGCATAACAAGTGCCTTTGAATATATACACAAGTCCCAGCTTAATTTAGGTAACTAAAATATTTCCTATTTACAGCAATGTCCCCTATTTATAGCAATTTCCTAAAGTAAATATCCATGATATCTTCTTGTTTCCTATTTTATGATTAGGAAATAATTTCTTTTAAATCACTGTTCTGATTTTCATCACTCCCCCTCAAGCTAGTAGGTGCATAGATGTCTTGCATTCCCAGCTTGCTTATAACATCTTGAAATTGTGCATTTGCCAACCCCTTAGTAAATTCATCTGCCATCTGTTTGGCAGTGGGAACATATGGGGTGCAAATAAGCCCACTATCCAATTTTTCTTTAATGAAATGCCTATCAATCTCAGTGTGCTTAGTTCTGTCACGCTGTACCAGGTTGTGAGTGTGGGAAAGAATTTTTCTATTTCTCATGTATTGAATAGGAGTATACAACCATATATAGGACATTATAAGTAGGAATTTAAATCTGGAAAGTTATCTGAAAGCTATCTAATGTAATCCCTTAATTTAAGGGATTTCAAACTTATCTTGTCTATTTACAGCCTATCTATATCTAAGTATAATCTATTTACAGCTGTTTAGTATCTCAACACTCCCCCTCAAGCTGAGGAATATATGTCTTTCATTCCCAGCTTGTATACAAGATCATGAAAACTTGAACTGTTCAGCCCCTTCGTTAAAACATCAGCTACTTGATGTTCTGATGGAACATAGGACATACCCACTAACCTTTCTTTCAATTTTTCTTTAATGAAATGTCTATCAAT
>JANSVB020000177.1:938833-949803 GCA_025504935.2 Erythroxylum haughtii
TAATAATAATAATAAGATAATTAATTTAGTACCTCCTGACACATTAGGTATCCTTGAAGGTCCCCATATATCAGAATGAATCAAAGTAAAAGTAAATTCAGATTTATTATTGCGCAAAGGAAAGGAAGTACGACAGTGTTTGACAAACTTACACACATCACAATGGAAACTGTTAGGATCACTGTTTTTAAACAAATTAGGAAACATGGTTCTCAATAATCTAAAAGAAGGATGACCTAAATGATAATGGTGAAGCCAAATAGGGTTAAGAGTATCTCTGGTCATGAAAGTCATGGAGGGATGTGAGGTTTTTTCTCCATTATTAGATTCCAAAAGGTAGAGTCCATCGTTTTCCTTAGCATGCCCAATCATCTTCCCCGTTTGTTGATGCTGAAATACAAAATAATTAGGATCAAAGATGGCAAAGGAATTTAAGTCTCTGGTAAATCTTTTAATGGACAAAAGATTGGCAGAAAGTATGGGAACATATAGTACTCTTTTCAAGAGAAGATTAGGGGACAAAGGAGTGGTTCCTTGACCCGCAACAATAGTAAGAGAGCCCTTTGCAACTTTTACTTTTTGGTTACTGGGACGGGTTATAAGAAATTAAAGAATGATGAGCGGTAGTCATATGGTCTGTAGCACCTGCTTCTACGACCCAAGAATCTAGGAGACACTAATGAGGCACTAAGAGCATGAGAATTAGAAAAATCACCTGATTGGACTAATGAACATGATGCACCGGCACCTTCCAGGGAATTCAGAACGCTCTTTAGGCGCTCAATCTCTTCTTTGTTAAGTCCTTTTGGTTCTAATCTAGCTTGATCAGAATCTCCACAGTTTGTAGGTTCAGTGAAGTGGGCTTTGACCTGTCCATCCTTGTTTGTCCCTTATTTCCTTGCTTTCTGTGGCTTCCCATGTAACTTCCAGTAGGTCTCTCTAGGCTTCTTACAAAAATTACACTAGACAGCTTCCCTATTTTGAGGATTCAATTGGTGGTGGTTAAGCGCTTCTTTGTTGGTTTTCGTAGACATGAATGCTGAGCTGTCAGCATATTTGGATTCTAACATCACAATTCTCCGGCTCTCTTCTGCCTGGATGAGTGCAAAGGCCTCATTCAAAGGCGGTAAAGGGTCTTTACCAAGTATTTGATCCCGAAGTTGGTCAAATTCAACATTAAGACCTGCTATGAATTCAAAAATTCTTTCCCTTTCTACAAACTTTTGTAATTTGACAGTGTCATCACTGCACTGCATTTTAAAATTCTGATAATGACCCAACTCAAGCCAAAGACTCTTCATTAGATTGTAATATTCAGTGACAGAGTGCATACCTTGCTTGACAGATGGGATTCTGGTCTTAATCTCATAAGATTAACAGCATCCCATATCTCCTTAGCAGATGAGAGGAACATGTAAGCGCCCTAATGTCTGGTTCCATAGAGTTCCAAAGCCATGACATGATTAAGGAATCCTCTACATCCCAAGCCTCAAACTTGCGATCCGAAACAGCAGGAGCAGGTCCTAATAGGTGAGAAAGCTTTCCCTTGCCCTTAAGGAAAGTCTTAACCATTTGTGATCAGTGGAGGTAGTTTTTACCATTGAGTTGGTAAGATGGAAAAAAGGTTTGTAATTCACCAATATGGGTAGGGTGTACATTTTGGGATTACCAACAGTGGAGATTTCAGAGGAGGAAGAGACCTCCACGTTGGGGTTTTTGCTAGTAATAGATTCAGCCATCTGTTTTCCAGAAGGCACTATTGGCAATGAAGGCCAAGTAAGTGTCAGAAAAAAAAGAAACCAGGAGTTACAGCGTCCTGGGCCCTCATACCATGAAGAAAGAAGTAAATTTTTTTTTTTTTTGCACAACAAGTGCCTTTGAATATATACACAAGTCCTAGCTTAATTTAGGTAACTAAAGTATTTCCTATTTACAGCAATTTTCTGAAGCAAATATCCATGATATCCTCTTGTTTCCTATTTTATGATTCGGAAATAATTTCCCCTAAATCACTGTTCTGATTTTCATCAAAATTATCTTCTAGAAGAAATGGTTAAATGAAAGGATCAGGTGTTACCCACAAACGTTATGTTACTCAAATAGTTTGATGTTAAATGTAAACCACTGGGGTTTTAAAAGATGTTAAGCACATATAACATGCCCTAAAAAATCCAGTGTGATAGATTGGAAGTATGAGACATATTGGCATTAAAAGACTCTTTGGGATTTAGGTCTAAAATGTTATGAAGTTTACCAACCTGATTTCTGTCATGCTATTTGTATTGGTTCAATGTCGTTGCCGTATGATTGTACAAATTTTCTTGGGTTTCATCCATTAGATGATATAAGTTGTGGCTGTACACTATTTGGATTTGGCATTGAAAGACTCTTGGGGTTTAGGTCTAAAATGTTCTGAAGTTTACCAACTTCCCTGATTTCTGTCATGCTTTTTGTATTGGTTCAATGTCGTTGCCGTATGATTGTACAAATTTTCTTGGGTTTCATCCGTTAGATGATATAAGTTGTGGCTTTACACTATTTGGATTTGTCAAATTTTAATTGAGCTGTGGGTTGTACTTTTGATACTGTGTGCAGCATTATTATAATATTGTATGATTAATAAGCTAGAAGAAAACTGAGATACTAGATGTTTCTCTTTACCTTCAAAGATTTGGATTTTTCTTAGAATTTTTTTGGTGCTTTGGTTATTTGATTTCCCGCTTTCCTTAATTTTTACAGGGCACTACTTCACTTTCTTGATGCCGATAAGTTCAAGAGTAAGGATGATTTTGTTCAAAACTACAAGAATCTTAGCTCTTTCAATGAAAATGAGGTAAAATGTCTGGGTTAATTGTAGCATTATCTTTCTTTGTTATAAGTATATTATCTTCCTTCATTCATAATACTGAAATTTATGCTTATTCATTTAAAAATAATTTCTGCATACTTTAACTAGCTTGCAAATCTCCATATGGAGTTGAGGCCGCACATCCTCAGAAGAGTCATCAAGGATGTAGAAAAATCATTACCTCCGAAGATTGAACGTATTCTGAGAGTTGAAATGTCCCCTCTACAAAAACAGTGAGTATCATTTTCAATTCATTGATTCATCTTAATTTTATTTCTATTCATTGATGAATTTTACAAGTTTCTGTTGCTTACATTCTTTTAGATACTACAAGTGGATTTTAGAGCGCAACTTTCATGATTTGAACAAAGGAGTTCGTGGAAATCAGGCTAGTATCTATTTCGTTGTTAGTTTGCAACATATTGGCTTAGAAAGTTCTTTATAAATGTTGCTGATGATGAGTTGCTTCCTCTCTCTCTCTCTTGCCTTTTTAATTATGAACTGCAGTACTAAGGCCAAAAGAATATACATATGTGACGCTGATTTATTGGTTTTCTTTCATTACCTTCCGTCTCTCAGGTTACTTTGATTGTTATTGGACTTCTAATGAGGTTACCAACCTATGGGGAAAGTTATATTTATTTTGTTAACTTCATGAAATTTCTATTATTGCTAATGCTAAGTTGAGAAAATAAGTGTCATGGTAGTGTTGCTATTCTTGACCTACCGAAGATATGAAGTTTTAGTCATAGTACACTTTATTGAAATATAAAAATATGTTTAATTTTTAATGTTTAATGAAAAAGAGATCCTCCTTGGTGAATCTTAATATATATGAGTTATTGGATTTGTGATAATTTACCAAAAAAAAAAAGGTGCTTGTGACAAGGAGAATAAGTCACAGAAAATATGTGATTTTATGCCAAAAACAGAAATATTGACATTTTGGTAATTGAGCAAAATGCCTTAGATTTGTTTTGTTTATTAAATTCTTATGAAATTATCTTTATTATTGGAAGTATTGACATATTTTTGGTAATTTCATATTTTCAGGTTTCACTTTTGAATATTGTGGTAGAGTTGAAGAAATGTTGTAACCATCCTTTTTTGTTTGAGAGTGCTGATCATGGTTATGGTGGGAATCCTGGCATTAATGATAGCAGCAAACTGGAGAGAATCATTTTAAGCAGTGGAAAGCTGGTTATCCTGGACAAACTTCTCGTGAAATTGCATGAGACAAAACATCGTGTTTTAATTTTTTCTCAGGTTTGTGTTAGGATAGCTCATGTGCATCTCATTTTAGTTACCTTAGTTACCGCTTATCATTACCAAGTTGGGAATAATATAAAGTGTCTCTGTTAGATGTAATGATATTATACATCATGGTTAGTGGTAGTAGACATGTTAGATGCCTTGATGAGGGCTGTGTTAAACTGGTTTCTTGCACTTCACTATAATCTGCTTGACTTCCTGCTTTTAGTAGTCAGAGAATTTACGTAATGACTACAGACTTTATATGGCTTGTCATGTCCTCTACTGGAGTTTTATACAAGATGAAGATGTCATCTTGCCTGCTGATTCTTTATAGGATCGAATTTAGTTTATTGGTTTACTCCTGTGGGATTGATGGGTGTTGGATGTATCCCAGAGGTTGCTTATTTTGATATAAAATACGTGGATTTCAAATTTTTAACTGATTTTGACTTGTTAACATACTGCAGATGGTTAGAATGTTGGATATCCTGGCAGAGTACATGTCCCTTAGGGGTTTTCAGTTTCAGAGGCTTGATGGTAGTACGAAGGCGGAGTTGCGTCAACAGGCTATGGATCATTTTAATGCACCTGGCAGTGACGATTTCTGCTTTCTTCTTTCAACCCGAGCTGGTGGCCTGGGTATCAATCTAGCGACAGCTGACACAGTTATAATATTTGATTCAGACTGGAATCCTCAAAATGACTTGCAGGTATAGAAGGAGAAAGTTGTTCAATCTCCTTCATAGTTACCCTCATTTATGTTGATTAATTTCTTGAGGGAAATTGTGCTGTTGTTTTAATTGTTTAATTATCTAGGCAATGAGTAGAGCGCACAGAATTGGGCAACAAGAAGTTGTGAATATCTACCGGTTTGTGACAAGCAAAAGTGTTGAAGAGGATATCTTGGAGCGGGCCAAGAAAAAGATGGTAGCTTAGTGAAAAATATCTTGAATTTCTTCAACTTTTTTCATTCGCAGTCGTTTGTTGCAATGATACAAATATCTTCATATTGTTTGCACACTGTTTCTGTGATTTTTATAATTTTTCATCTAAACCTTTTGTGTTTTATACTTGTGGTTCATCTGTTGTTATTTTAGGTGCTAGACCATCTGGTGATACAAAAGTTAAATGCAGAGGGTAGATTGGAGAAAAAAGAAGCGAAAAAAGGAAGTTATTTTGACAAAGTACGGCATTTATATTTCTTATTCTTATCAAAAGTTTGTATGGATTGAATTTCAACAAATGTGTGCTATATGAATCCTAATTCTAGTTGTTCATTTGATCTTTATGTAGCATTCTGACATTTGTATCTGTGTTGTCATGTCTTTCATTGTAGAATGAGCTGTCAGCAATTCTGAGATTTGGTGCGGAGGAGCTTTTTAAGGAGGAGAGAAATGATGAAGAAAACAAGAAGAGACTCTTAAGCATGGATATTGATGAAATTCTTGAAAGAGCAGAGAAGGTTGAAGATAAGGAAGCTGGAGGAGAGGAGGCACAAGAATTGTTGAGTGCTTTTAAGGCATGGAACATTCCAATGCTTTTGATGCTATAATCTGCTTGTTTAACTATGCTGTGTATTGGTCTCTGTTGCGTAAAATAATGTGATGTACCGTGTCCAGGTTGCCAATTTTTGTAGTGCTGAAGATGATGGAAGTTTTTGGAGTCGCTGGATAAAACCTGAAGCTGTATCTCAAGCTGAAGTATGAAACATTTCTCTGTTCTAAGATATATGCTTTTACTATTTAAAAAGTTGTAGTCATCATAGTTGGACTTGTATTCTTTCTCATTAGGAAGCTCTGGCTCCACGTGCTGCAAGAAATACTAAGAGTTATGCAGAGGCTACACAACCTGAAGTTAGTAATAAAAGGAAAAAGAAAGGTTCTGACCCTCCTGAACCACAAGAAAGGGGACATAAGCGACGCAAAGCTGACTATTCTATCCCCTTAGCCCCAATGATTGATGGGGCGTCTGCACAAGTGAGAGAATGGTCTCATGGGAATTTGTCTAAGAGAGATGCTTTACGATTTTCTCGCTCGGTATGCATAATGCTCTGCACATCTTGATTTTAGAAATTGTAATGAGAGAATAAAATTAACCCTTGTACAAGTAGTGCCATTTTCAATTTTTATTAATGCATATCAATTTTTGTTCTGGATTTACTTTACTCTAATCATGCATCTATTTTCTGGTTTATGAGAATCGTCTCCTCAAAACATTTGGTTTTGAGTGTTTGTTATGCTTCATAAATGGTTCTTTGAGTTAGAACTCTTGCTTGTCTTCAGCTTTTTAGTTCAATTATTGCTAGTCATAGATTCTCAATTCAAATCTGATTAATTATTTGAGTCTTGCTTGTATGCTAGTCTGTCATTATGTTTGAGGATGTTTTTTCTTGTCTTGTTTTCTTACATACATTTAACCGCTTGGAGACAGGTAATGAAATTTGGGAACGCAAGCCAGATTGACCTCATAGCTGAGGAGGTTGGTGGTATGGTTGCAACAGCTCCACCAGATGCACAGATTGAGCTTTTTGATGCTCTAATAGATGGCTGCAAGGAAGCTGTTGAAACAGGGAATCGGGACACAAAGGTTCACTGTCTTGTCAATCAACAATGTTTCTGTGGCACACAATGGTTTCTTTAGAGTGTTCCAATTCTTATAAATAACAGCTTTAAATGGTAACATATAGGGTCCTTTGCTAGACTTTTTTGGTGTCTCTGTGAAGGCCAATGATCTACTGAACCGGGTTCAAGAGCTTCAATTACTGGCAAAGAGAATTAGTCGATATGAAGATCCAGTTGGACAATTTCGAGCATTAATGGACCTCAAACCTTCTAACTGGTCAAAGGGTTGTGGCTGGAATCAGAGTATGTCCTTTCATAATGCATTTTCTTGTTCCATTTTGGGAGATATCTTCTAGCTGGTTTCTTTAGCTGATATTGTATGTATTTTAATCAGTCGATGATGCAAGATTGCTTTTGGGAATACATTACTATGGATTTGGAAATTGGGAAAAGATTAGGTTAGATGATAGGCTTGGCCTTACAAAGAAGATTGCTCCTGTGGAACTTCAACATCATGAGACTTTTCTTCCACGAGCTCCAAACTTAAGGGACCGTGCCAGTGCACTCCTGGAGATGGTAAGTAATCCGGAGAATGATAAAGACACTGAAGTTTTGAGTGGTCATTCTAGCTGATTTACCCGGAGAAAGTTTGCTTTACCTTTCCTTGGCTATTTGCAATTAGCATTGTTTTTATTCAGTGGTGCTCATTCTCAAAACTTGTTAATGATGGCAGGCTTAACATGAGTGCTTGCCTTCTAAATTTTAGCTTATCTCTAATGTTACTCAATCATTCATCATTTTTTCGTTAGTGGATATATATACTTATTGCATAATGCCTTTTTTGGGGTTAAAGGAACTTGCAGCAGTTGGTGGTAAAAAGGCAACTGCTAAAGTTGGTCGCAAGGCAACAAAGAAGGAGAAAGATAATCTTCTCAGCAACACTGTATCTCACGGCAGGGATAAGAAGGTAAAACGTGATACTGTAGCCGTCAACATCCAAATGAGAAAAAATAAGGTTCACAAATCACAGAAGGTTGAACAGTTGGTGAAAGAGGAGGGGGAAATGTCTGACAATGAGGAATTGTGTGAGCAGTTTAAGGAAGTGAAATGGATGGAATGGTGTGAGGATGTCATGGTTGATGAAGTTAGAACGCTCAGACGACTCCAGAAGTTACAGACCACTAGTGCTGACCTTCCAAAAGAGAAGGTAGAAATCTCACTCCTATTTTTCACCTGTCTATTCTGTGTTTGAAACGTTTCCACACATCATCATTGTAACTTCCCTTTTTCTCCAGGTTCTTCTGAAAATTCGTAAGTATCTTCAACTTATTGGGCATAGAGTAGATCAAATTGTCATGGAATACGAGGAAGAGTCTTACAGACAAGATAGTATGGCATTCTCCAATTTAAACATTTGTTGAGATTTTTGGCCTTTTTTCATGTTGTCTTTTGTTTATGATTTTCTTTCTCTTATTGTTTATAACTTTTTTCAGGGATGGCAATGCGATTATGGAAATATGTGTCCAAGTTTTCGAATTTGTCAGGGGAAAGACTTCATCAAATATATTCCAAACTTAAACAAGAGCAGGAAGATGATATCGGGATTGGGCCTTCCCACATTAATGGCACCGCCACTCATGTTGATAGAGATGGCGATCCCAATTACTTCCCTCCTTCTTCACGCAAATTTGAGAGGCAAAGAATGTATAAAAATATGACTGCCTATCAAGTGTCAGAGCCAATTCACAAAGGTCAAGATACCGGAAAATTTGAAGCATGGAAGCGACGGAGGAGAGCAGACACTGACACTGCTTCCCAAGTTCAAACCTTGAGACCTATGATTAATGGTGCCCGTGTAACCGATCCCAACTCATTGGGTATTCTTGGAGCAGGACCATCTGATAGTAGACGGTTTGCTAACGAGAGACCATTTCGAATGCGTCAAACTGGTTTTCCACCTAGACAAAATTTCTCATCAGGTATACAGTAATATTTACACTGGGAGGACAAGAAAGGAGTTGATCAAGGACACGCCTGCTGCTTTCCCTGATGTGTTACTACTTCAGCCACTGGATTTAGCGGAGTTCTTTTTGACCATCAAATAAAAATTTTGCAGATTCCTGATTGCTTTAATGTGGCTGATGGGAGGACATCTGCCAAGCAGGAAATACGTCTTTATGAGAGGAAGGCAGTTGAGGGTTTGAGCCCTGAGGAAGAAGGCTGATACCAATTAACATGAGCGAGGTGAAAGGATCTTGCTACAATTTTTTGTTTGTTCAGAAAATGAGGTTTAAAGTAATTTCTTTTACTTGTATAGTTAAATAGTTAGGGTTAAAGAAACACTTAGATTCACCTTGGACATGAAGAAACCCGAAACCCATCTTGAACAGGAAATTTACATGTATTATGCCAATGGTAAACTGTACATTCTCAAATTTTATGAGCTTGTGTGTTTCCTGTACCGTAGCTTCCGTCAGAAGCCACTTAAAACAGAAACTTTGCTTTAATTGCTAATAAATCCTGTAAGCTTTTTGGTTATGGCATGTCTGTTTGGTTTATTGGTTATCCATTCTTGTTTGATATAGTGACCACCCAATTGTCCAATGGAATTTGTGGCATATTGAAAGGCAACTGGCTTGGGTTTTGGCCTGTGTCAATAAAAGATTGTGGTCAGAATGGAATTCATGAATCAAGACGCTCTTACGTCGTATTAGTAACCTGGCTTGTGGTCTTAATTGTCACAGGAAAGGCTGTGGTTCATAGTACTTTATCACGTTATCCCTCACTTTGCTTTCTCCACCTCTCACTACCAACTCCCAAATACTGTGTATCTATTGGGGAAATAAGTTTTACTTTGTCCTCCCATTTGTCATTTTGCTCTCATAAACCCACGGCTCCTGTTAAAAACTTATTTTATCCTAAACTGGTTATTGTACCTTGTGATTGTGATTAAAATTGGATGGAAACAACACTGTTTTACCACCTCTTCAAATGAAAGCAAATATGGAAGTATAGGAATCAAAAGTAGTAGTATTTACATCCAAATTTCTCAAAACTTTTTACCAAGAGCGGCCTAATGGTGTCTAAGAAGTTGAGAAAGAGTAGAAGAGCAGAGAAAATTAAATAGGATTTTGGAAAAACGGACACAACTGTGCAAATATTGCAAAAGCTAATATAAGAAAAATAATGGAAATCTGATGCAAAATATAAGAAAGACTGGTTGCCAAGTCAGTCACTCTCAGCCGCAGGATTGGAACAGGCTCGCTCTTATCTTCCACGTAGGAGGGAGAGACGGACCCACATGGGACGTTGATTAGCGCTCCCGTGCTCTTATATACAGACTTCTCTCTCCGGCTGTTTTCTACGTTGTCACCACCCCAATACTAAGCTCTTCCTTCTGGGGGTGCTAGAGTTGTACACTTTAAAGACACAGGTAATCTTTTGTCCTTTCTCCATCTTCTCTGTTACTTGGGCTTTATATTTATATTTTTCTCTGAACATGTCTGTTGTGTTGTCTACTTTGAGAAGTATGGTCTTGTTTTGTTCTTCAAAAGTTTCAGTACACTTGGATACTGAAACATAATCTCTGTATGCTCCTGTTTCAACTAATATTGGTTTCATGTGCCACCTTCCGTTTTTGACTCTACGTCTGTGTCACTTATTGTGAAAATTCATAGGAATTTATATTTGTAGCTCAAGATTATGGACAAATATACGATCTTTACGTGCTTTTTCTCTTGTTTCTTAGTTACGATTTCTGTTTTCGTGTTGAAAAAGAAGATGGATTAAGATATATGTTGTCAAGACACCTCTGTTCAACTTTCCTTAATAATCAAAAGGATATACAAAGTTTCTTTCTTGCTTCTTTGTGTTTTTATTGGTTGTTTGATGTTTTCTTGGTCTGGAAAAAATCAATATATTCATCAATTCCAGTATTATATCTTGGTACATGCCCAGCAGATTCCCCTCTTATCATTACTCTATCGTTAGTTTTTCATAGTTTGAACTTCAGTTACCAAATGAAAGAATTTGGAAGAAACAAACACTTACATGTCTGTGTGACTAACAGTTTATTTTCACAAGAAATAGACCCATTTTTGTAATGTTGTTTTCTTGATTAGGTGTCTTTGACGCTCTGAAGAGTCAGGAACTAGTTGAAGACCAATTTGTTGGTGGTGATATTACCTGGAGGAAAAGATGGACTACTTTTATGGACCAGGAAGAAATCATCTTTTTGTTCCGGGGCCCGTTAATATTCCGGAACCAGTCATCAGGGTAATATCTGCGTATGTGGAAATCAGTATTCA
>JANSVB020000177.1:949903-966003 GCA_025504935.2 Erythroxylum haughtii
CCAGTCATCAGGGCAATGAACAGAAACAACGAGGACTACCGTTCTCCTGCTGTTCCAGCTCTGACAAAAACTCTTCTTGAGGATGTGACGAAGATCTTCAAGACTACCTCAGGAACTCCATTCATGATCCCGACAACAGGTACTGCGTTTGTTGCCTACAAGAGTTTATATTAGCTTGTTTCATCTATGGAAGAACATAACATTAGCTCATAAGTGGCCATGATATAGGTGGTTTTGAGGTCATGGTAATTGTATTGTCTAGTCTGGTTCAGGTACTGGCGCATGGGAGAGTGCACTTACCAACACATTGTCGCCCGGAGACCGAATTGTATCTTTCCTGATTGGCCAATTCAGTCTGCTCTGGATTGATCAGCAGCAACGCCTTGGCTTCAATGTTGATGTAGTAGAAAGTGAATGGGGCCAAGGTGCCAAACTTGATGTTCTGGCATCAAAACTTGCAGCAGATACTGCACACACTATCAAGGCAATTTGCATTGTTCACAACGAGACAGCAACTGGAGTTACCAACAACTTGGCCAAAGTCAGAAAGATACTTGGTAAGTATACAGCTTTATCAACGATCCTAAAAGAGTTGGTTTGATTTGTCAGCTGACACCTTTTAGTTTACACGCCCATTTTTCTCAGATGACTACGGGCATCCAGCTTTGCTTCTTGTTGATGGGGTCTCATCGATTTGTGCTCTTGATTTTCGCATGGATGAATGGGGAGTTGATGTTGCTTTAACTGGTTCTCAGAAGGCTCTTTCTCTTCCTACTGGGATTGGTATTGTGTGTGCAAGCCCCAAAGCTTTGGAAGCATCTAAGACTGCAAAGTCTGTCAGAGTCTTCTTTGACTGGAATGACTACTTGAAATTCTATAAACTTGGAACGTTTTGGCCATATACTCCTTCCATTCAATTGCTGTATGGCCTTCGAGCAGCTCTGGACCTCATCTTCGAGGAAGGACTTGAGAATGTGATTGCTAGGCATGCTCGTCTAGGCAAAGCAACTAGGTGTGTTATCTCTTCTCCACAGAGTTTATTTGTTTATCATGAGATGTATGTAATGCTTTCTTGAAATTTGGAAAGGCTTGCTATTGAGGCATGGGGTTTGAAGAATTGTACCCAAAAGGAGGAATGGTATAGCGACACTGTGACTGCTGTTCTAGTCCCTCCGCATATTGACAGCGCCGAAATTGTCAGGAGGGCATGGAAAAGATACAATTTGAGCTTAGGACTTGGTCTTAACAAAGTTGCTGGAAGGGTATTCAGAATAGGGCATCTTGGCAACCTGAACGAGGTAAATTTTACTTCATCTTTCCTCTCATGTGAAGTGAATGAGTTATTATCATTATAGCAAGCGTTTGTTTTGAGTGTTGATAAAAGCCATTGCTAATTCTTGATCTTTCTCTGCAGTTGCAATTGTTGGGTTGTCTAGCGGGAGTGGAGATGATTCTCAAGGATGTTGGATACCCTGTTAAGCTGGGAAGCGGTGTAGCAGCTGCTTCTGCTCACCTGCAGAACAGCATCCCCATGATCCCTTCCAGGATTTGATTCATTCATCATCCTTGCATCTTAAATTTCTTTATGTTGTTTACCCTCAGGGTGATCTGCAAACTTTCCTCCTTGTGCATGTACTCGCCTTCAGGCTCATATAATGTCTCCTATACGACTTTGCTTCCATAACTTTGCTCTAGTCCTAGAACATCTTCAATCAAGTGCTTTAAGTCCTAATAATCTTAAGAGCTAATTTGTTCCAACATGTCCTTCACACTGTTTTTTCAAAGAACAAGGGCTTTAAGGTGGGGCCGGAGGGGTTGTAAAAATAGCATATTTATCTTCTAATATCTTGTGGTAGTTTCTATACTCAGCATTATCTTCGACATTTGGACTCTTTCGCTGCTCACGTCCATCAAACTAGCACCACTCATAAGCCACTCAACAGATAAGAGTTGTCTAGTAATGTCGAGTGCATTCAAATTAGCTTTTCTCCATGTTGAGACAGGACGGAACAGGTTGATTTTGACAGTGATTTCAGCAGTTGTCAGTTGTGTTTATTGGTGCTTTAGAACAAGCCTATATACTACTGTTTTCTACACATTCATTTTTTACATAAAACCTAATCCGTTCGCTAGCCCACGCCCAGCCACAGCCACTATTTTAGCACACCTTTTGTCCCTATACTCATGAACCAATGTGGCATCAAGTAGTATGGCAATTCCAAAAATTCAGGTAAGAACTCCCAAAAATTCACTCTTGTGAAACTCACACAAGTTCAATAGTTAACTAACTAGAACAATGCACCCTCAAGCACGCCAGGGGAACCAATAACATATCAACTGTTATTTTGTCAGGGAAAAAGAAATGATAGTTTATGATGACAACACAGAAAAGAAAATGACGCTACATCTCCAACACCAAAACCTATTCAAATTTATACAAAATGACTTGCCATGATGCGACTTTAGCATCCAGGGATCAAGCTCCAAGATTACTTTGTGCCAAAAAAATTACCTTTTAGGTGAAGGATACTGTGATTCTGGTTTCTATCAATGTACAGTTGGCCATGCAATTACCTTGAACCTGAATGGGATTTTGAAGGCCGGTTACCAAGCAATTTAATGGATGCACTTGAAAGAACCTTCCTTCAACTATCTGCAATTCAATAATGACAGATGCATTGAATTCGATAAGATTGCAAGGAAGGATGTAATATGCATAAAGTCAATTCTTAGGATTTGAAGAAGGAAGAAAAAAAAGAGTAATCCATAGAAACAAATAAAATATAACACTACAATATTATATTCCGCAACTACAGTAAGGGAAATAATTTCTTCCTCTTCACAAAATCAGATCTGCAATTCTTTCCTCAGCAGAACTACAAGAGATTTTATTCAAATAGTCTTTCCCATGAAAAAAAATCGTATATCAGCTTGTCCATGAAATTAAGATTTTTGAGAAGAAATAACCTCGTAAAGAAATCATTACCATGAATACAAGGTGAAGAATATAACTCCAGTCACAAGACCTAGCTTGTATTCAAGTTGGAGGATGCCCTCTTTCTTCTTCTGTTCTTTGGCTTCACAGCATCCTTTAAAGTCTTCTCTCCACTAGTTTGCATCGAAGTTACAGATGAATCTGCAACTGAAGTGACCTGCTTAATTTTTTCAGGTGGATTCTCTTGCTCGGTGTCGGTCCCCTTCTCACCTCCTTTCTGTTTCATATTGCGCGTTGGGGGCCCTGGAAGTTACAAAACCAGAATAACTCAGGTTGAGCAATACTTTGCCTTTTATAGTAGGATTCAGAGAAATGTTCACAGCTTGAAGCCATGGATTGTTCGACATAGTCTCCATTGGAAACTCAAGATAGAAAACATAGTCCAATCCTACTCTTGCCAAAACCTATGCTTCTACACAAATTAGGGAGCTTATGGCCTTGTTAAAGAGCCAACAGTATTTCCATTTTGATAATTTAAGCAGAATGCTGCAACTCAATGAACAGAGATCAATTAAAGTTTTAGCTCACTAATATGATTTTGCTCCATAATATTCTACACAAAGCTTCCATGCATAATACTTAGCTTTGAGACATATGGATAATAGGAGCAATATTAACTTTAAAGTTCAAGAATCAAATTCACAACTCACATACCACGTGAGGCCAGAGAAGCTTTGAGCAGATCTGAATCAACACCTTTAGAGTAAGGATCCCTGAATAGAGACAAAATCGTCTGGTCAACTTTTGAAATCATGTCGACACCAGCTAGAAATCAGCATAGATCAAAGTTTAAATGATCAAATTTGTGAAGCAACTTCTGTGACATTCTTGCATGGTATGAAAATTAAGAGTATAAGAAATAGTCAATGCTTTAGTTGGAAAAAGGTCAGATATATAATTGGTAATCTTTGTCAAGAAATTCTTAAAATTAATTCAAGCATTCAGAAGAAGAGTTAATAAATGTTAAAAAGAAAAACCACAAGGTAGAGAAATAACCCTCAACATTTAATTCGACTATTCTGGGTCAAGTCTGATATGCCCTTAATCATTCAAAAATAATTTTACTTACTCAGTTCCATTAAGAAAACAGACATTTTAAGCTTCAAACAGAAATATAAACGTGAGTGGCGAAGTCCTCTTTTGAGAAAGGGTTCAACACATTTCTGAAAAGAACAGCAAAGTTAGAAGCTCACAGGAAGAATTAGCACCTTACCAGCTAGAGGGTCCTCCCAAAAAATTCTTAGCATTGTCCACCCCACAAATATCTCCACCTTTTTCAGATGAACTCTTACAACCATCAAGATTATTACTTTGACTAATGTTGTTATTATCAGATACCAGCTTCAATTTCTCCATCTCTTTAGTGGACAACTCCTTTTCTCCTTTCTCTCCTACATATTTGTCTTGTTCCTCTACGTCACCACCAATTACACTTACTTTGGCAGCAACAGAAGTTGCATGCCTCTTGATTTTGCGCAAAGCTTTCTCTGTTTTGTATGCTTCAGCCTATGCAAAGTATCATTTTTTTATATCAAATATAAACATCTACATTATAAATAAAAGCATGTATGTCTGAAGAAAATTTTTTGATTTGTCTGTAATCTAAGCTACAATACTTATATTTTCACTTTATATACTTTACTAGTTCTTTAAAATAATTTCATATACTCATAAAACTCTAAAGAGAACTCATATTCTATTGAAGTTCTGAACAGAAAACAACAGATATCTATGAAGGTTAGTTCACAATAAAATAACACGACGGAGAAAATAGGTCTAATTAGTGAATTAATAAGTAATAAAACTTGAAAAGTTCAAGTTTGGTCATAACTAAGAAATTTGCTTAAATTTTAGGTCCAAACATAACATTTGGTATTTTTCATTGTTGCATCTAACTTTCTAATGTAACCATTAACTAAACTACTAAGCTTAGAACAACACAACCCAAAAAAAAAGTACAGCAGACTTAAGTCATGTACTGGTATTTTTCACACTGCATGACATAACTGCCAAAAAGAATCCAACAAGCTCAATACAGGATTCAAAATTCAAATAAGAGACTCAAAAAGAAATAGAATCCTTTGAAGAAAACATCATAATCGAGAATGTAAAGAGGTAGAGGAATCCTGGATGGACATGAACAGAAAAGCAATTCTCAAAATATTGTGTATGTAAAAATAAAGCTCATATGAAATTAAAATATTCCACGGAACAATCCCACCATTAAAGCTGATATTTGTCTAGTAAGTCAAAATTCATTTATGATCTGTTCAAGCAGAAATGAAACAGAAATGGTGTATCAGCTTTCATAAAACAGTATCGTATTAGAGAAGCACTCACTGCATCTTTTATCTTCTTTGTTATAGACTCAGCATTCCTGACGGCAAGACGTAAACAACGCATGATATCACTTTGCATTATACCCACTCCCCCAGCCTTCTGAATTGAACAAATATCACCATTCACATTAACTGTAACAGTCATTCTCCCTCTCATAACAGCCTCCTCATTGTGGGTAGGGTCTACCACCTACAGTACATGTGACCAAATTAGCCTCTCTGATGAGTCGTTCCCAGTCTCCAGGGATATTACAGATAGTAATATAGATCACAATTAACTTACCATGACATGTTGAGTGCCGAAAAAAGCAAAAGTTACTGCAATAGGAAGGTGATGTACAATCAAAGGAAGTGGTTCCACTGTCTGCAAAATTGCAAATAAAAAAAAGTTCCAACTATTAAAAGAAGAATTCCAAGAGCCTAAAGGTTTGGGAGTTATCAAATGAATGGTATATAAAAGCCACATGACTAACGGTACAGCATATAAGGACAAACAAATGACTCTCTAGATCCCGCCAAATCTTAGAATATAACAGCAAAATAGAACAGTTGATTGAAGACTGAATCCACCGAAGTTTAATAACCAGGCAAATTTTACCATTAAAACGAAAATAAGAAATCTCCAAATACTTCTTAATATCCACCATTTCCTCCAAACCCTCCCTTTTAAAAATACAACAGCATAAAATTAAGAATAAATGAAAAGAAAGAGATATTCAGTATGACTGGTAATACCAAACAAGAATGACAGTTACCAAACCCACAAACATGCTTCCACTATTTTATTATCCTTTTGGCATTTGATTCACTTGGTCATAAAAGGAATTCAAAGACTAACCTCTGGTGGATGTACTGTTACTTCTTGGCCATTTTCCTCACCTAATGTGCATTCTGGCCTCCGGAATGTCAAGAGAGCAGCCAAAGCAGCAATATTGGCAGCATCAACAAGGTTTCTGTTTCCAAATTACATATAGAAAATGAAAACTTCGCAATAAGGAAATGACTAAATGAGACAGAATAGCAAGTTTAAAAACCAAACGGGAAGGAGGTAAGGGAAGATGACTACTAAACCCAAAAAATTACGCAGCTCACCCCCCATTATCCAAAATGTGAAGATCTATACGAATGGCCCACACTAACTTCCCAGCAAGAACACAAAGAGACTCCATATCCACAGCTCTGCTTTCCCTGCAAAATAAATTAAAACATTTTATCATCTCAAAACGATACTTATTTTAAGATCTTTGTCACTCTTGGACAATCAACATGACTCCAAGAAGCAATCTATACCTAGCCCAACGTTAGCATCTTGGCATCCCTTAGTAGGGAACAGAAAAGGAAAATAAAGAACTAAATATTAGACATCTATTTCCATGCCTTCATTACATGTATTTGTATCATTTACATACCATTGTGTTCAGAATAGCCTGAAAACAGCGAAACATATACAAGTTAAATTCCAAATACTGACTAAACAGACCAATCCAAATTATGTCAATAATTACCTCAGACCGCGATCAATTATTCGGCCCAATTCGACAGCAGATTCTCCAGGACGACCTGCCTCAAAGGAAGGATCAGCCATTGGGGAAAACTCTGTAAAAATTGAAAGTGACCCTTCATTCGGTCGGTCGCGGTACGGTTCAACTAATTGACCTGTCACAAATCCCATCACATGAGTCTGGCCTAGCTGCACCTCTGATGTCCCATATTCTCTGCAAATTTTACCATAGCGAAACAATGACTTTATCCTTTCAGTGTTCAAAAAACAAAAGGAAACGAGTAGTGAACAAAAGGCAGTACGAGCTAAACTTGCCTTCCAAACTTGATGGTTATCTTCCGAAACTCAAGGGGATTTCGTCCGTCAACCCTGAGGTCAGAAGCCAAAGCAGTCTCTATGAACTTCTTCTCGTTCACCGTCTGCCGCCAAGTATTGGCTAATCTAGTTTCCATTGTATACCAACAGTTTCTCAAAAACCCAAAAACAAGAATGCCAAACTTTCAGCTTTCCCTGAGAAGTTGGAGCGGGCAACACAATAAATCCAGCAAAGACTGAAAATTGGCGTAAAATTTCTTCCAAGATTTGAAGAGAGGAACCGGAGCAAAACAGTAAAACCAAGGACAAGTTAAGATTAGGTTTCAGCCTTTTAAAACCCTAATTTTAGCGTTAAGGGTTTTGCAATTTTAAATTATGGTTTTTCGTTGTGATATAAAATATTTTTATTTTTTCATGATTCCATAAGTTATGAAAATTATAAACAAGTATCACAACTTGATTTTATTTACGTTGTAGACTTATTTATTTGTTTATTTATTAAAACTCAAAATAAAATTTATATTTATTATAATACTATAAGGAAAAATTGTACCTTTTAATTAATAAATATTTTATTGCATGAAATTTAAGTATTATCAAAATAAAAAATATTTTATAAACAAAATTATGTGGTATTAAAATTTTAAAAATAATAAAATATTATTACAAATTGTAATAAATAATTTTAAAATAAATGATTTTAAAATTTTAAATATAGATATAACACAAATATCCTTTAAAATTTTAAGATGATTCAATATAGCAAAATAAATATGGTAGTTGGTTTATTTAGGTTTACTTTTTTTCAAAATTAAAGGGTAAATTGTATTAAAAGTGTAAAGAGGACAACAAACTACGACATTGAAAAAGCATAGAGCCCAGAGGAACATTGAACAAAATGCCTTAAAAAGTAACTATTTAACCATAAATATATTAGTTTGTACAGAGCTAAAAAAACCAAGACGTATAACCAAGAATGCTTACCAAGCCAAATTCAAAAGGGAGCTAGGAATCTTATAGGATAATACTATGGCAAGTTGGCAAGACAAAGGAAAATCAGCCAAAGTCAAGCAATTATATGCCAACGGATTGTCATTGTCTTAGATGAGGATCTTTGCATGTCCTTCGCATGAGTTAATTCTCTCAAAAGTTGGATTGCATTATAGAGAATATTATTATTTCCTCTAGCTTCCCCTACGAGCATCCTCTTATTTCTTTCTATCTAAATTAAGTAGACAACAAAGCTAAAAGATAACTTGAAAACTTTAAGCTCATTATAAATGTATATTTGATCATTTTATACACCTATATTTGATATTTTATACTTTGATTGTATATTGGTTTTTGATTTGCTTTAAGTGCATTTATAGGTTATAGTTGTCTTCATGGACTAAAAGGAGAATAATTCAAATAAAAATGTGACATAAAACGAATATTTAAAGCAAAGAAGAGATACACGATGTTGTCTGAGCCCATGTATGTCTATCAGCTCGTGCAGAATCACAAATTTTGGAGCCTTTGGGATATCAATTGTCCAATACATGGTCGTGTATCAGACTTTGTATCCCTAAAAAATCTTAAAATTTACTATAAAAAGATGTGAGCAGAGGCAAAATAAGAGAGCAGATTTACAAAGGCAATTTTCGAAGTATAAATTGTTTAAAAAGGAGGATATTGATCAACAAATGTGAAAAATGCGAAGAAATCATTAACAAATCCAATAGATTACATCGTTAGTCCTTTACCTTACAAGAATGTTAAAAGAAGGGATATTTAGAGTTATAAGCTCTTTGTTTTCTATTTGTTTTTCTTCTTGTTTATGTTTGATTTTGTTTTTCCATCATGTGTAACTAAATGCCTATTAATGTCTAGGTGTGATGAACCTTAGTTTATGCTACATTATATTTTAACTCTTTTATTTAATGCAATTGTTTTGATTGATTTATTGTGATTCAATTATGTGTTTAATATATGTTCTAATAGATCAGAAATATTAGCACATAATCTAATTTCATAACATAAAGATTGAGAAATTATGTGTATAAATAGATCTATCATAATTGAAAAGAGTTGATTGCAAATCTAGAGATAGATTAACATTAAAAAAAATCCTATGGATTACGGTCAACTCTAATAGCAGAGTTCACAAATCGGTAAAGTAATATTGAAACTTTAACCTAAGTAATTCAATGGATAAACCTAAGTTTAATTGTTAGTAGTGTCAAGTGAGTTATTAGCATATGGTAGGAATTTTTACGGTCCAATAATCAATAAAACAACATAATAAAAGGTTAATTTTCCAATGGCTTTAGGGAGATTCATTACCTAGTTACTAATTCTTGATATTGATTGTTTTCTAAGTGATTTCTTTATTCTCTGCTCATTGTTGTTTCCTACTTTATTTTATTTGTTTGAGTATTTTTTCAATTAAAAACCAATACTCAATTCGTAGACTAGATAATAGGATAATATTAATTACTAGTATTCATTGTCTTTGTGAGATTCAACCCTTACTTGCCTGTGCTAGCTATAGCTGCTCCGTGCACTTGCGACTAATTCATATTGGTATAAAAATAACCAATCAACTCATTTTAATGGTTGTACTTGACCTTAGCATCCTAAGGATAGTTTTATGCTAATGAATCTCTAAACTTCCTATGTTACATAGAGATTAGATACTTGGCCAAAGATAAGTTGAAATTTGATATTTTAGAAACAAGTGATCATGTGATTCAGGTTCTAATCTACAAAAAACACACATTGTGGGAGTTGATTATGCTATTTTGATCGTGTCTCTAGTCTACAACTGTTCCTTAGCTAGCCATAATATGAAGCAAATTTTGGATTAATTCAGGGAAACTAGACTAGTTTCCTCTATTGCATTTATTCTTTATTGCTAGTGAATATATCCTAACAGGATTGATTATTATATTTACCTTATCTATGCTTGATCCATATTAATTTATCCTCTTATGACAGATTTTAAGAGTAGTTTGGTATTGAATTAATAATAACACTAAAGCTTGTAAAATTAAGGGTAAGTCAGGGCTAAGGGTCACATTGTATAACAACTGCCACTTTTAAGTTCTCAAACATGATTATCATCAAAGAGTAGGCATTTGGAAAATTGTTCAAAGGGCCCTAAGGAGGCTTATCGTCAGACTATAAGAAGATTTTAGCTCTACTCCTAACTTTGTCTTTGATATAAGGTTTAATATAGTCCCTATGTTTGAGAATTTGATCTAGGGTCTATGAGTAAGTGGACTTATGATTGATTTTCTAAAAGTTAGCACCTCTTAGGAATTGGGAGTGGGTCCATTATATCTATAGAGACTCTTAATCATTGAATAGCTTCCAAATCCTTTTACCAAGTAGAACTTTATTCATTATCCTTATGGATTTAATACCTAAGCGGCCTTCTTCTTCCTTAGTGCATATTTTTGACTATTTGACTTTACCCCTAGAGAAGTCATCTCCTTTCCTAGTATATAAATTTTTTAATAATTGTTTTAGTTGCTTTGTTTTGGCTAATAAGAAGGATAATAAAGAGCACTAATGCACACTTATACTGAGGAGGATTGATTTTATCAGTAGAACCCTCCCAACATAAGTTAGAAATATGTTATTCCAACATCCTATTCCTTTGTAAATTTTCATCATATAAAGGTTGGTAATCCTTGTGGTTTAACTTTGCAGCAAAGATAGGGATTTCAAGATATTTAAGTGATAGTCATTGCATCTTAAAACATGAGTTATGCAAGATGTTCAACTTTAACTAAACAACTTATAGAGATATAGAAGGACTGTAAAGGAAGGTTTTAATGATATTTTAAGATGTTATTGGGCCTAAGTAGTTAGAGGTTGCAAAGTGTTTCAGCTTATGAGGAAGCTAAACAATCTTAAGGAAGGATTAAAACAAGCTCCACAACATTATCACTACTTAAGTGATTTAGCTCACTAAGGATAAGCTTTGCAAAGCACATACGAAACTCTATCTTAATCCTCTAAATAAAGAATCAAGGATTTAAGAATCTAATTTGCTAAGGGAGTACAACTCTACCTAATCTATGCATAACTATCTCGTGCATCGAAAAGTTAGAGTTTTATGGCTTAGAAATAGGGATAATAACTCCAAATTCTTTTATAATACCATTTTATCCATGAGAAACAAGAATAAAATTTCCATGTTAATGAGTGAAGATAAGAATACCATTACTAATATGGGTCAAATTAAGAAACTCACTTTTGATTACACCATTAATGTTATGAGAAACTCAGCTAACCAGGATTTAGATAGCTTCTATTTATATACATTTGTCAGGGATAAAATACACCAAACTATGAAGGAATTTTTAATTAGGCCAGTTTATACCTAAGAGATAAAAGACACCTTATCTTGCTCACATCCTAATAAATCTCCTGGGCCTGATTTCTATAATGATTTTCTTATACTACAAGTAACATTATTGGTAAACTACTGATTGAGGTAGTGAAGGATTTTTTCTTTACATTTAAAATGCTAAGGGAATTAAACAAAAATTTTATATGTCTCATTCCTAAAAAGAGAAATGTGAGCTCTCTTCTTGATTTTAGACCTATTTCTTGTTACAAAATAAGCTACAAAATTATTTCCAATATTGTTGTCAAAAGACTGAGGCATGACTCTCAAAAGTAGCACAAGTCCTTCTTAATGAGCTTTTATTGAAGGTAGATTGATAAGCAACAACATCCTAATAGTTCAAGAATTAATGAAGAATTATGAAAGTAAAAGACCTATCAAAAGTTGTGCCTTGAAGATTGACTTCTACCAAGCTTTTGAAATAGTTAATTGGAGTTTCATTTTGGAATGTCTAAAAATCTTTGAATTCCTAGACACCTTTGTATAATGGATCCAAGCATGCATAACCACATCCTTTTTTTAGTATCTTATTAAATGGTGCTCCTGTTAAGATCTTTAAAGGAACTAATTGGCTTAGATAAGGAGATCCACTTTCCATTTATCTATTAGCCCTAGCCTTGGAATACTCTCAAGAATGATTGCTTATTATACTTGCAGAGATTCTAGATTAACTTTTCACTAGAATTGTAAGTCCTTAAAGCTTAATCATATTGATTTTAAGGATGATATTCTATTATTTTGTGGTGCAAACTCTTACTCCATAAGATTATTAATGAGAATTCTAGAGGAGTTTTCAAAGTTATAAGGCTTGAAGTTAAACTTGAGCAAAATTAGTGTGTTTACCTCTTTTAATTTTCAAAATTTTGAGTCTATAGTGGGAACCCTTAAGATACCTAAAGGTTCCTATAACTATTAGGAAGCCTAAATATGTTGAATGTCTTTCCCTCATAGAGAAATTCAAAGATAGAATTAATAAATAGCTGAACAATTTCTTATCAACAATTAGAAAGTTTTAACTTATTTCCTCAGTTTTGAGAGATAGCGGTGTCTTAAGAAGATGATTAAAGAGAATGAGAAGTGTATAAAAAAATTGCTCTAGTCTAGTTAAGCTAATATTTCAAAAGGGGAAAAAAGTTAAATGGTAAGAAGTTTATCTTCTTAAACAAGAATGAGGGTTGGGAATTGTCTCAATCAAAGTGATCAATAATGTTTTTATAACTAAAAGACTATGAAAGGCCCTAACTGACAAAGTGGGTTACTGAATATTGTCTTCAAAACAAAAATTTCTAGTAGATTTAGGAAAGTCAAGATAAATCTTGGATCTTTATACAGATGCTAAGGTTGCAGAACATAATTTACCCTATCATCCATTTACATATGATAAATGACATGAGCACTTGGCTCTAGTTTGACAGTTAGACTTCTTCAAGTCCTTTATTAATGAGACATACGCTCTTCCTTATCAAATTCATATTTCTTCTTAGTACTAGAGGATATCATCTACAACAATAGATGGAAATGTGAATTTAGAGGCTCTTCATATTTACTCAATTTGGTTCCATAGTATAACCCAAATGAGCAAACAAAGGATAAGTCAATATAAAAGGGTAACATCTCTCACACCTACTCCAATGGCCTTGTTAGAAACTTACTTTCCCTTAGTTCCTTGGTATACTTTCCCCTAGTTCCTTGGTTTAACTTAATTTGAAAGAATTTGTTTATGTATAAAGCTTCTTTTACTGATTGGTTGGTGTCTAAGCAAAGGATAAGAACTAAAGACAAGTGCTTAAGGGTCCCTGATCCCCTATGCTTACTCTGCGACATCATTCCAAAAATTAGGAATCATCTTTTCTTTTAATGTACTTATTCTACTACTATAAGGTCCAAAATTCAACATCTCATGCTAATGTTTAGTTCCCTTAAGGATTGGCTAGAGATCTTGGATTGGGTTAGAAGACATATTCTAGCATTAAAACAAGATGGTCTACTATTTTAGATTACATTTATCTATTATATGTAGTCTATTTGGAGGGAGTGTAACACTAAATTCAAATTACACAAGGAGCAAAACAACTCGATGTGGGAGTTAGAAGTCACAAGTTAATAGATAAAAAAATATTGTGGTATTTATAAAAGAAATACAAAGACATCATTTAATTTGAAGATGGGAAAAACTCATACTCGCATGTAATTAAGTAGTTGATACTATATATTATTCATAAATTGTCCTAATAAATGCATGTATCATTAAAGATAGGGGAAATGAGATTTACTGAATTTACTTGAGAGAAGAAGCATTATAGGGATTGGCCAAAGATTGTATGACTTGGATCACTTATATTTTGTTGAGGAAGGGACTAGAAGCCGTGATAAGGAATTGGAAATGTTAGACACTTGAAGGATTAGTCTGCAAAGAACTCAACTCTTGTCCAACAATTGGGGGAAATCATAATCTATCCTCTAACTGAGCTCCTTGCGATTGGAAATGATAGCTGGGTGTTAATTGGAGTTATTAAGTATTCTGCTTTATCCTTGAACATGATCTGATTTTGTATCTTATAAGTGTATAGTATGGTGTTTTTATTGTTTATTAATGTGATTGTATTCCATTTTGGACCCAATTTTAATGGAAATTCTTTTGTTTTCCAAAAAAATACTAAAAAGAGAAAACATAAGAAAGGGAAAGGAAGACGACTATAAATTGTGTGTACTGGTTAACCATTTAGGGACACTATTCGACTAGTTGAAAGTTGTGTTTAACCTTTCGTGTTGACCAAATATGCTACAAACTCACTGTAACTTATTTATCTTCCTTGAAAGAGACATTGATCGACGATGGCTATATATTGGTCCACTATTACGGCCTTGTGGTTGACCCTTTATGAAAGAAAACTTCTCACTAGAAGGAAAATTAATATCAATCAAGAGTTATAGAAAAACTTAAAAAAGAATTTAAACACACAAAATCAATATAAAAAAATGAAAGGGGACATTTATCAAATAGAATTTCCTTCAAACATACCTAATCCTCTTCTAATTGAGCAAAATCTTATTTAAAGATTTAGAAAAAAATATAGCCCAATTAATATAAATTCTATCTTAATAACCTCATTTTTCATATAGTCTCTAATTCTAGATACTGAAGTTCACACTTTAAAAATAATTATTAAACATCTTGTCTATAATTCAAACCCAAACAATCATCACCAAGGATTTGTACTCAAATTAACACATAAACACAAATTATCTCAAATTTCTAAATTATGGTCTAATAATTATCTCATGTTAGACATTACATTTGAGATATTTAAATGAAGATTCTTTTTTAGTTTACAATATGTTGGAGGCTTCTCATCTTTCTCATTTCTCTTATTTGGTTCAATAATTCTCTTTTTAAAAATCTTTGGTGGTTAAATTCTCCACATCCGACAATAAAATCTTTTAGAGTTTCTTGGAGATAAGAATGTTAGATTCAGTATGTTAAAATGCGTAAACTCCTTTATAATACTTACCTCAATAACTAATATCTTTACTCTATGCCATTTTGTCTTTACTATATACCATTTTCTCTTTCTCTTTTAATAGCCTTACAAACAAAGAAAATCAATGTGTTTTAGGGACCAAATAAGATTGGTTCCTTAGATGTTAGGTTTCTTCTTCTTTTTAACCCACTATTTTAAAGATTTTATTGATATTATTTGTTTAAGAAATAAAAATCTATCAATATGTCCATACTTACCACAAAAATGAGATACCATATTATATGAGTGATGATTATGCATAAATGCATTATGATGTGTGTATGCATAATGAGGAAACTTCCTTTGGATATTAAAGGTGTTGAATGGTGTTCTAGGATGGTGAAATGAGCTACCATAATTATATATATGTTTACTATTGATGAAACCTTAATGGATGCTTCTTTAAGGCATAAAAAGGTGTGAGTGGGTTTGCATGTTATTATAGAAGTTATGACTTGCCTTCTCTTAATAGTATTAAAATTTATCCCTAGGTTGTGAGTTATATATGAAACCATAATGCTTGCTTTTAGAAATACTCTTAGTGGCATATGTATGCATACGTTTATATGTAGATGCTCTATACTCATTTGTCACATTAGGCAATAGTTCTTTAGTATGCAAATATTTTCCCTTACAAATATGATTCTATAATTGGATTCACTTCCATAGTTATATGCTATTCCACTCCTATAATTAGAAGTCTTTTGATCTTCTAGCATGTTTTCTTATTTTTCACTCTCTTTAGTAAACCTATACGATAAGTCCTTGAGGTAATATAAGTCCTTTTTCAATGTTTCATTCACACACCTCAATGCATTAAAGTCTTGATTTAATGATCATATTATTGATGCTTTAATGTTAAGTAGCTCACTTTTCATTTTTTTGTTCTCACTTGTGCAAAAATCTAGGTTCTTTTAAGACTCTTTGGGTTTTAAGGATAGCTTTTTTTTAATGCTCATGATTTAAAGGATCTCAACTAATTCATTATATCTTAAATCAATATCATTATCATTATCATGAGAAATAGGGT
>JANSVB020000177.1:977239-998180 GCA_025504935.2 Erythroxylum haughtii
ATTGTTTTTGTGTGAATTAACTTCTGATTTTATTGTAGAATTTTACAAAAAGCTTTAAAGATCTATTCAACCCCCCTCTAGATCGTTTACATTGAACAATAGTTTAAAGAGTATAGAGAAAAGAGAATGAAAACTTATTTATAATGGTTCAACAAACAACCCTTGCTTACATACACTCCTAAGACTCCTTTTGGAATTCCACTATAATTCTTCTTTCAAAGCAAAGAATAACTTTTGTACAATCGTTTATAGTAAAGAGAAACCCGTATAACAATCTCCTTCTAAGATAAAGAGGAACCTTAATCTCACTTAGAGCATCCCCAAGTTCAATAATATATTCCTCAAATCAAATATTACAACTCTAAGTTCCTCACTTTATCACTTGATAACTTCAAAATAGTTCACTCTCATAAATATGAGACAATGATGCTTAAAGGATTGAAAAACACTTTGAAATATATATGTAAGGCACTCGAAACCTTCTTATTGCTAAAAACAATAAAAATCCAAATATTTATGATGTTTTGGGGCCCTTCTTAATCATTAACAACAAGAATTAGCCATTATAACGACTATATGTAGTGCACTGATCGACTAGTATGCCAATATGCATTAAAAGCTCCAAATTCACTAGTCGTTGGAATATTGTTCGACTAGTAGGCATATTGCTCAACCATTAAGTTAACCAATATTACAATGAACTTATGGTACATCAAATTTATTAACTTAAAACTACATTGATCAATCACTGACCTATATAGGTCGACCAATTACCTCAAAATCATGATTTTAGCATCTTCAAATGCTCAAAACGAATTTTTTCAATCCAATTATGATTTAAACACTTCCAAAAATATCCTTGAAACTTTGTTTGAAAGATCAAAATGTTCTTCAATTAAATCCAAAGCTTCAATGCCTTTTAATGAATATAAAGGCTCATGTAGTGAAGTGAAATGAAATGTTTATACATGGTAAGCCTTTCAGAGCATGATACAAAATGGGATTACAGTTAATATTACAAACTAAAGAATGAACTTGGTAACCCTTTTTCTTCTTTTGTTCTTGATTTTATCTTCATTTTGATGTTTGTAAAATTCAATTTCTCTTTATTAACTTCATAAGCTATCTTCTTGAGTTTATCACTTCAATTTGTTCTTATATTGTTTGTCAATAAATTAAAAAACTCATTAGTAGTAATTATGTTTTATTATCATCAATACACCGATTGGAGCCTCCTTTGGTTCAAAAAAATGTTGTTAAAGTTTCCTATCACTAATAAGGGAGAAGTTGTTAAAGTGGTTATTTTGACAAGTTTATTATAATGTTTACCTCTCTTACCATTGAAGTTGCCTGCATATATATAGGTTGTTTCCACTATGATGTTGGAGGGAATTAATTTCATTTTAAGGAGAAGAAATTGATTAGAGTAGTGATATTGAACTATCAATATAAGATTGGGAAAATATACTACCACTATTTTACTATTTTGGTGGACAATGTGATTAGAGATAATTAGGCAATATTTAGGCAAAAACCATAGATGTTTGGCCACCTTATTAGATTTAAACTTCGTCTTTAGGAGGCCAATTATAGTGGATATCTTATTATTGATGTATTCACCAATTATTTTATGTTTTTGCTTTTTTAGAGAGTATAGTTCTCACTGATCATCCACAATTCATGGAATTTCATCAACGTTGGTCTAATTTTGCAAAAAAGTGAATAGTACAATGGTCTATCCATGCATCGGGTATACTTCCTAAGAAAATGTAGCAGATTTTTACTATAATCAACTCAAAAAGGCACTGAAGTAAGATATTAAAAGGTAACAGACTCACCTGTAGAGAAGGAAGCATCTCGGTGCACCTCCTCCACTCCCTAGTATTCAATGCGAAGTTAGTAACTTTAAGGAGATTTATAAAAAATCCACAAGATACTTATCTCTTACCTACGTTGAACGAGTTCTCGCCTAGAGCTAGATCGATACCTTAGCATTGCCATAGATGCCTTGTAGCCTCTAGAGACACCAACCCTAATTGGGTAATCTTTTGCAGATGCAATAAAAGGTCGGGTCTAGTTTACCATAGCTATGTATATGATGTCGCCTTAATAGTCTCAATTAGCCTAATGTTGTAGTATTGTATTGGTTAAACTACGTCGTTTTTGAATATCTTGTAGGAGAGTCCTTTTCTAATGTTATATACTAAACATTATTTTCCTCTTTAATGAATTTTTTAAATTCTAAAAAAACACCCAATAAGAGTCCTGTTGCAAGACAGGATCTACTGAGGTCCAGTAGCACATAACCTTACCTTACCTGGTAGAGAGGCTATTCCTGACTCTTCAGGATGCAATATATGACTCGAGTAAAGAGGCCTTATAAGGTAAAAGGGGTTTGGCATTTAAAAAGACTATTTTAGCAACATATTCCTGGTGTATAATAATTAATGTAAAAGGAACTGATGTTTCTTTTAAATTAGAGCCAAATATCAGTGAAGCATTATTATTAATAAGTTCTAAAGTAGCATTAAGGATTGTTTTAATGCTTGAGCTTGTGATGCTATTTAGATTAGGGAGGCTTGTTGGAGTCTAACCTTGGTGTTAGTTTGCTAAATAAGATTTACGATCCTTGTAACTTTGTAATTCCTTAGATGAACTAATTTAGAATTTCTACTTACAGCTTTCAGTTATTAGTTTATCCTTTGATATGATAGCTCCCTTGATTGCCAATAAGGATGCCATCTTCTCCTCACTCTCCATCTTCACTTAATTTCATTACCTTTGAGGTTTCAAGAAGTTGAGAGTTTGTGTCCTCTTTATATGTATTTGGGTATAACAAACTGATGGGAATCAAGCTTCTACTCAAGCTATACAAGCTTTAAAGTAAGGGAGCGATGGTGATTGATCAAATTTAAACTTAAAACAGTAAATTAAAACAAATTAGCACAAATAACTAACTAGAAAAAATATTGAATGAAGTGATAACCATCATTAACAATAACCAGATAATAAATCCTTCAAGGGCATAAATCAATTTAACCCAAAGTTCATACTGTGGGAATCCCTTAATTATGCCAATATCTTTCTCAAGATTATTAATAACTAATCTTTTATTATGTTTGTCCCCATTTAGGAAAATTTATGTTAACCTATCTCTAAGATTGCATTCAACTCTTTTCAACTATATTATGTCAATTCACACAAAGGATTTCTCAATCTCATATCGATGAAATTAATCATAAATCAACATACCATTATATATCAATTCAAAAATGACAATGAACACATAATTAAATCTCAATGAAACTAAAGAATAAATTGTAATAAAATGAAAATCAAACTAAAAAGTCCATCTTGAGCATTAATCATATTCAAGTACCCAAAAAGTTAAGTTCATAATCATGGAAGGCATGGCATCAAAACTAAAAGAAAAACATAAAACTAAAAGAAATTGGATGGAATCCCTTTTAATCTTTAGAAATCCACTTTAGATCGATTGAAATATACTCCAAATATGTCTCCTTGTTTGTTCTTTATTTTTTTTACCATTATAGGTCGTCTAATTGCACCTCCTAATTTTTTTTACTTTGTCCTTTACTTTTCCCTTTTATTGTTCAAAAAATGGGTCTCTAGGAGTACACAGGCAAGTACAAGATTATGTACTTAGTTATATACTTAGAAAACACTAAATCCCAATTTAGAGCAAGCATATGCGTAAACATATGCTTAAAATATCAACACAAATATGTAATGTTCAAACATAGGCATGTTCATGGCCATATAACTTTTTGAAACTTTAAAACAACTTTTTCTCATTTGAAACATAAAAAGTAATAAAGAACACAAGCAAGCACACAATTATGTACTTGGTCGTGTACTTTTCTTACATCTTCATAACCTGATTAACATAACTTTTGCTCTTCTTGTTCACTATATGCTACCAATTCTAAGGTTAGAAGCCAAAGTAGTTACTATGAACAACTTGTTCACGTTTTGCAACCAATTATTAATTAATCTAGTTTCCATTATATAGTAACAATTTCTCAAAACCCAAAAACAAGAGTTACAAATTTTCAGCTTCCCTAAACAGTTGGAGGGTGACACAATGTGCAATCGAAATCATGAATAGGTTGGGAATCAGCATAAAATTTCTCCAAAGTTTAAAGAGAAGAATCAAAGCAAAACAATACTTTGAAAACCTATAAGAACTTTAAAACCAAAAAGAATTTAATGCTAAGTTTTATTCATTTAAAACCCAAGTTCCAAGTTCCAATATTAAACGTTTTGCAATTTTAAGTTATGGTTTTGTGTTGATGTTTAAAATAAATAAACTAAATTTTGATTGTCTTTTTTTATGTTTTTCATGATTCTATAATTTATTTTTTTTTTGAAAAAGGAAATAAAATAACATTAAATAATAAGACAAAAATTTCACAATGTTTCAAACTAAAAGCCAAACATGATTAAAGCTAAGTAGCCTACCCAATAGTAAAGAAACAAATAACCAGCTAAAACCATCCCATAAATGCATTAGGGAAAGCATCAAGGAAAGCTTAACATATAAGAATTAGTTTGCATCTTCAAAGGTTCCAATTAAAGCTAATGTGAGGGCTACAAATAAGCATTTTTTGAAGTGAGAACAAATGCATCCTTATGCCATCAATTAGCTCTGGAAGAAATCTTTTCCTTTCTTAAGATTATTAAAGATCTTATTGTTATGCTTCTTCCAAATGTCATTGACTAAATAGCTTAGAGAAGTTTTGAAGATTAGTTTATCTGTCACACAAATGTTGCTTCTAACTGCTTCACTTATGATCTCAGTCCATTCCTCGGGAGAATTGGCTAAGTCATAGAGTTAAAGAATTCCTTTCTAGGTAAAGTGAGAAAGTTAACATTTAAAGAATAGGTGGCTCAAAGATTCCTGCTCAAGTTGGCATAGGGAGTGTATGTTGGGAAGGATAAATATTGTGGAAAGTTTATCAAATATGCTTAAATTTCCTTTGATTGCCAACCATAGATTAAAAGAAGCTCATGGATGAGCATGTTTAAGCTAGACTAGGTTGCACCATTTAACTATAACAGCTAGATTCGTCAACATATTTCTATAAGAGGTATTAAAAAAGACACTTGAAAAAGTACCCCTTTAGGAGATTGTATCCTCCTTATTAAGATCCAACTATATGTTACATAATAGGTTAATTGTATAAGAGATAGGGAGCTAGTCTCTATATATATTTGATTTACATATCACTTCCCTTATTATTTTTTTATAGAGAAAATGGATTTCAAAGGGGAGATCTCAGTTATCTTTTCTTGGGGACCATAAGGACTCCAGTTGTTAAACCAAAATGATAAACTAGAACCATTGCTTGGTTTATATAAGAATTCCAACTTAACATCCTCTCTAAATTTAAGAATATTCTTCATAATCTAAGAGAAGTTGTACTTAAGGTTGGATATTCTAAAAATATCATCCTTTATGTAATACGTGTGCACCTATTTGACTCATAGAGATCCTTTGTCATTAAGCAATTTTCATATCCTTTTGATCATTATAATTTTTTTAGTGATTCATAGTGATAGCACACCTAAACATCCTTCAGCATTTAGGGTACATATTTCAAACTATTTAAGCTTTGACATTAAGTCCTAAAATAATAAATATAATTTATGAAAATTATAGACAAGTGATTATCACAACTTGATTTTATTTATATTACAAATTTATCTAATTATTTTTAATTAAAAAATAAATTTTATATTTATTATAATATTATAAGTAAAAATTATATCACATAATGAATATATCAATTTATAAATTTTAATTTTTATTCAAAGAAAATAAAACTATTATGATACTAAAATTTAATTTTAAAAATTTAAAGATAATAAATTATTATTTTGAAATCTAAAAATAAAGAATTATGTAACTAATATTTCAATATTAATTGTTTAATATAAATTAAATTAATTTCTATTTAAAGGAATAATTTCAATCATATTAAATATGATTTGCTTTGTAAAAAGTTACAATTAAAAATCAAAATTAAAAACTAAACTTAAATAATAATATTTTAAAAGTATACTAAATAGTTATTTAAAATTCCTGTAAATAGTTATTTAAAAATTCCTAATCGTCTTGCATTTTATATATTCTTAGGAATGGTAACAGGCTAAAATCGGGTTTTACTGATCTTTTTTATTTTATAAGCGATAAAAAAACTCGATTGAATTTCAACAAATATAAAAAATTTGAAAATTTTGCAAATTGAATAAGAATTATCACTCCATATGTGGAGTTAGTAATTATCCAATTGCAACCAATTTAAGAATGTAACATAATAATATAAAATAGTTCGTGCTCCATTTTTAAAAAGTGGATCATATTTTGTCCAAAATAAATGTGACAAGTTTGACCATTGTGAAACAAAATTATCAGACATGTAATAGGAAAGAAGCAAAAAACAAATAGGTAACTTATATATATCATGTTTGCTCTAATACCCTTAAGAGCAGGATAGATAAGCTAAGATTATTGAAAGGTTTATGTTATATAAATCCAACCTTTTCTAAATAAAGATGGTTTTCATTAATGATTAACCTACCATTTCACATGATATGAAAATTGTGGAGAAACTTATGCCCTATGGCAAATGGATCCACAGATAGAGTTCCTTTATCAAGAAAATTTGTTAATAATGCATAAATACAAACAACTTGAACTTAAGAGGTTAAAATTAAAGTGACCATTTCAATTGATTCACATAGTCTCTATCTGTGACTTCAAAAAATTCCAATGTTTCATTATTTTCCTTATTGAATAGAAGGACTACTATAACAAACATTAGAATAACATAAATAGTAGTCAAACTATAGAAAAGATTGAAAGTGTTTAGTAAGTGGAAGACATATCACAAAGACTATTATAAAGCTTACATATTCAAAAATAATTTAATATTAAATTGTTAAATAACTTCATAAATTTGCAACAATAAAATATTAAAAATATAGCTTAGAATTTAGTATGCAATCAAAATGCAACACAATTTAACATTCGATCACTTATGTAGCATAATTAATTTAACATTTAATTAATTTAGAAGGTATAAACTACTAATTTTTGAGCATCTATAGCTAATTCACGGTTTCTCTACTATCTTTTTATAAGAGTACAGGTAAGTGAATGTATCATTTTACACTAGTATAGAGATAAAGATCAATCCCACAAAGATAAGCAAATACTAAGTCTAATCCTTATATTAGTATTTAGTTAAGGAGTGTGGTTGATTACCACTATAACTAAATTAAACTAAACAGATCGCAATACCACTAGACACAATTAAGCAATAATCAACAAAAAGAAATCAATATGATATAACATCTTCAATAGGATTCTCTTAACATCATCTTGTAACTTTAAATTAGTTATTTAGAAATTTTGATGTTCTAAGCAACAAAGTCTGCTAGTATGATGAACTATCACGTTTCGATATACAACTACCTATCTTTTAATTTACTAACAAATATGTATGCATGATTAACATTTAACAATGCACTAAATTATCTAAAACTTCATATAAGATTGCCTTAGTACCAAAAGGGTAATTTAGGTCTATTTATAGTATCTCATTTAATCCTCAATATTTTTGCCTAGTTCAAACTATAAATAGGTTCTTTCGACAATGTCTACCTGTAAATTATAATTAGCTTTAAGCTTTAATTAGCATTAAGAATAACATAAATATTTCATAAACATGGAACTCTTTATTAGAAAACTAAATATTTCAAAAAAGAAGAACTCTTTATTAGAAAACTAAATATTTCAAAAAAGAAGAACTCTTTATTAGAAAACTAAAATCATTCTACACTGGCATCCACTAGGGTTCCATCTAATCCAGATATCAAATAAAATAGTCAATAACCATTCTTGAAATAAAAAATAAATAAAAGAATTGAAGAACTCATTGGAAGGTTTTCTTGACGAGTAACTCAATCTTTTAAAACAATATTCCTTTTCGGAATGGTCTTGATCTTTTCTATCATTAACAATGGATATCATATGTGTTATAAGGTTTTCTCTCTCTACATGGTTACTAACCCTCGTTAAAACTTTTTAATAAGTAAAACTAAAATTAAACTTTGTTTCCTTTTTAGGGCATGTCAACTTTTCATCATGAATACGATCTAGGACATGGTCATTTCCTAGGTCATGTATTAATGTCTTCCTTAATTTTATTTTAAAGAGAGGAACACGAGCATTAACATACCTATATTATAGGTCATGTTTTTGACTATATCTCTTCGCCATGCAATATAAGCTCTAACCTGATCATGTAGGAGGTTGCAATTTATGCACCAAAGTTTAAGTGAGGAACACACTTGACATATGTCATTTGTCAAGCCATATTTAATCTTTTCACCCTCTAATTATGTTTAGAGAGGGACATGCCCTATCACACAGTCACGTGTCAGGCCAAGTTCAACTAAAAATGAGTTTTCTCTTTATTTTACCTTGTAAAATCCTTCAATCCTTAAACAACATCATTTCCAAGTAATATCCCCATTTTTTTTGTATAATATGGTGTAAAAACAAATCAAATTAAGGTAATTTAAAAGAAAAGTATAGTAAAATACTAAAAAAAAATATGTACATTACATATACATTAGTAGCTCAAAAATTAGGTAACATAATTTCATACTTTGCTTATGTTATGATAGAACCACAAATATTTCATGTCAATATTCCTAGAGGAACTTTATAAATGACCACTAAACTTAAATAAAAGTATGAATAGAAACAACTAAAGCAACAAACTTAATGAGATAGTAGCATATATATTGGTCAATTTCCTTTAATGAATAGTAGCATATATATTGGTCAATTTCCTTTAATGAAAATATGACGTTGTTGTGGAGCTGGAAACATAACCTATAAACAACATCAACTAATAATAACAGCCTTTTAAAAGATTATTTTTGCCTAATTTCTAACCTTGACATAGTTTACTTGAACTTACATATTTTGTTAAAGGACACAATATTTGAGTTTACTCACCAGTCTTCATTATAGTCAAATATTTAATACTTCACATCACTTCCTATACATTTTAAAAATCATAATCTCAATCATACTCACCTATGCAACAAATCGATTAAATGAATACATGATTATTAAGAAATAAATAAACCTTCATTGTTATATATTTATTCAAATCACTTTGAGAACATTTAATGATCCTCCTCTATATTCATATTATCTATGCTTGTCATAATATAAAAAACAAAAAAAAACATATGAAGATAATTAAAAATTTGCCACAAAGTATAGAGTTTATCTTAAATATTTTTGATATATAACTGACTTTTGTCACACATTAAGACTTTCAAAGTTTTTAGATGAAGCCAAGTTTGATAAGGATCACCATTCGACTACCAATACTAAAATCAAACTCAAAAGTAATTTTTAGATATTGGGATAGCTAATAAATCTTGTGAAATTTTTGCATGATCAAATATTAAGTTCTCTTAAACTTCCACCATGTTAATATATTAAATTGCTTATCAATTGTGCCTTAACTATCAACTTCCAAATAATTTTTCAACTTCATTTGATTATATGAAATCTTAAACCTTTTTACTTTATGAATTTATTTAAACTAAAACCTAAACCCTTAATATTGTTGCTTGATGATGATGTACCAATAGGAGTAGAAGCTAATTTTGAAATATTATGGTCTAACTCTTTATCCTTTTCTGATTAATAATCACTAAACAAATCATAACATAATTGTCTAATGATATCAACATGTATTGAAGCTCAATCACCACATAATTGTCTAAAAAATATTCAATTGTAATAAGCTTGTACCTTAAATCCAAAACATCAATGACTATCATGGTATTACCATTACCATTTTAATAGTTGTCAAATTTTCTCACCGTCTTCCTTTTCAATATTTGAATCACTTTATTAGAAGAAATGATCCACTCACATAATGCTAACTTAAGCTCACACATGTTAGTAAAATAAATGTGAGAATTTGGATACAAAAAGCAATTCAGTAACAATGTTAAAATCAAATAACCTCTCGTGAATTTCTATTACTAACTCTCATTGCTCATATATCAACAAAGAAGTATATTAAGCATCTAATTGTCTTAACCTGATAAACAGATCAATATACTTAATTACATAGTCAAGCATTTTAAATGTCAAATTCCACCTTGTCTAATAATTCAGATGTAACTTCCTAGTGTTGGGAGTGCATAACTATTATATAATTTCTCTAAATTTCTTAACTCATTTAGGTATGGCACTACAGTGCACTACAATATCTTAGATTGATTATATCCTTTTTTTTTTAAATAATTTTCAACCCATCATTCTCAATAATATTCAATAGGTTTAAAACAATATGTACAAGAGAACCTCCTATCCATTAATAAGCTCTCAACCCACAACTTGCTTTTAACTTTGTTGACTATAACATCGTTCGTGCTATGATTATCCAAAGTTATTGTTGATAAAATCATATCGATATTCTAGTCCATTAAATAATCTACCAATACATTTGTTATCCTTAACTTGTATGAGACATTGGAATATAAATGAACCTACAGTTTAGAAACAAAATCAAAGATCAATTATCGTAAAATAAAGGATTAATTACTAAAAAATTTCAAACTTCTCTCAAAATTTTAATTATAGCCCAAACTTTAAAAAGTAACCATAAAATGTCCAAACTTTTAATTTTTTCAATTGTAGCTCAGCGTTAATTTCACCGTTATCTTTGCTGAGTGGCACTATCACATGTTAAGGAACTCTCATTAATCAGACACCTCAACGTCATTAGGAGAAGTAAGTTACATTATTAAAACAACATCTTTTTTAATACTAAAATTCTAAAAGAAAATACAATACGTCATAATCAAAAGAAACTAAACTTGTTTGATGAGACACCAAAGATATATCTTATTTATCATCATCTAGTTTCTGTCTCTTCTTGGACTATCCCCCAAAATTGATGAGAACACAATTTTCTATGTCATTAAACGTCATAATGATTTTTTTTTCATGAAAATGGAATCTATGGTCCTCCATGCATGAATTCCTTATCAAAAATATAAGTTGAAAAGCTACATAAACCTAAAGCATTTTGCAGAGAATATAGAGTTCACAAGGTACTGGTAGTATAGATATTTCCCATCAACTGAAATATCCTAGCTACAATCCTTTGTCAAGCACTAAATGATCATAACAAAAAGTGTTACACTTGGCGAACACTTTTTGTGAATTTGCTAGTTAGATGAAACTTTTTTCCCCATATTTTAAGGCAGATTTAATATTGGAATGTGTTTTAATGGAGTTTTCAAATTAGCTACAACAAAAATTTTAAAAAAAGTAGAAAAATCAAGGAATTGAGAAGGAAAGAGAGTAGAAAAGGCAAATATGGGGCTTTTAATTTCCTCTATCAAGCATATAATTTTCCCTACATTTCTCGTTACTTTCCTTGTTTCCAAACACAAAACACAAAAAGAGAGAGAAAGCAAGCCTAATGCATCAATTTATTAAGCTGAATCAAAACAAAACAAATTCAAATTAAACGGATAGGCTCAGCCTAAAAAGAAGAAGAAAAAAACTTTTCATTATCTAAGAGAAACACTGGCAACATTATCTAAGAGAAACACTGGCAACAAACCTCGCACCAACTGTGTCCAATCCCTTGACCATAGCAACAACTTTCAAATTACTCTCCTACTAGAACGCCTTTACCATCCTCCCCCCATTATCCTTCCCCTCTTTCCTCATTATCTATTACAACCACTGTTGTGGGCCCCACCTCACTTATAGTATACCCAAAAGCTTCAACCTCCATAACTGTCTTTTTGACCGCTTCCATTCCTAGAATCAATGGCCCTCTTTTAGGCTACACGATCTTATCAACCAATAACACCTTTCCTAACCCCAACAAATCCCCTTCCAGTATGAACGCCACCATAGCCTAGCTTGACTGCAATTCTACACATGGTGTGACATCCCTACTTCTGTTGGCAACATCGCCCTCATTTTCTTGGTGGGTGCCTAAAGTTAGGGCTAACTAGCATAAAGATCAAATCTTTTTCTATTCCAAAAGTATCATCAAGAAATGACATAGTTTCAATAATGTAACTCACTTCTCCTAACATAGTTTTAATAATGTAACTCACTTCTCCTAATGACATTGACGTGTCTAATTAATGATAGTCCCTTAATATATGGCAGTACCATGTAAGCAAAGATATTAGGGAGACTAACATAGGGATATAATTGAAAAAAATTGAAAGTTTGAGTATTTTATTACTATTTTTTAAAGTTCAGGTTATAATTGAAAAATTGAGGAAAGTTTGAATTTTTTCTAATAATTAACCCTAAAATAAAAAATAAGTGAGACAAAATAAAAATAGTTATCTTAAAATGCTACTGTACAAAGTCCAATTGTTATTAATGTAATGTCACAATCATATAACCCTTTTTTTTATTTTTAGTTGCCCATTTATCTAATGCGATCATAACTTACCCACCCTTGGATGATTACATTTTCAAATGTTAAACTTTTATATAGATCATAATCTTGAAAATATCCTTCTTAACGGCGTTCTAATTATCTTTAAAATTGACTAAAATGATGTAATAAACATTTTTAAGTTTATATGATAACTAAAAATGGATATTCATACCTTATTGTTACCTTCACAAACAAATGTTTGAATTTTTAAAAAAATCATGGACAATAATAATAATATCAATTTTATACAATAATAATAATTTCATTTTTATCTTTCAATAGATTAGGTGTAAAAAATCTCTTTTTTATTACACACATCAAGATGCTTTTTCAAATGCGAGATTTCGCATCTAGAACTTATAACAAACAATTTATGGTAATACTAACACTTCATCTTATCAATTTATTAGCCTGTTTTAGTCTTTATGAAATGATTCCAAACTCTATTTCTTATCTTTGAAGAGTTGCCATAACTTTCTGTCTATTTTTTTCACTTATTATAATCATGCATTAGATTGAAAATTTCTATTGTATTGGATTGTTAAAGGGTTAACTTCTTCAATCTCAAATAATTATAGCCAATAAACACACTAATTAAAGAGGGTTGTTGCTCTTATGTATCATTGTATTGAAGGGTAGAATCACAACATTTTCCGAGTGTGCAAGTTTTGAAAGCAGAAGATAAGAGGACATGGATGTGAGACATGATATATGCAGATTGCCTTTTTAAGAAATAAGTTATATAAATGGAGATTCGAATCATTCAATATGCAACTAAAATTTGCACTAAACAAGAGAGATCAATAGGTAATAGACTAGACATTGTATCACATTAAGCCAAACGAAACAAAGAAATTCATGTAACAGGGACAGAACATCATAATCGATTGCCCACCTAGTGACTTATCCTTTGATGATTGAAAAGCATCAGTATATCTACATATAAACTAGACAAATATGACCGTTGAGTTTTGTTTCCAATCCCATATATAAACTTATCATCACTTAATCAAGCCAACATAAGGCTGGTGAAAGTTACCATAATCTCATTGTACACTTGAATGCAACAACCTAGATTAGGAACAAGGGGATATTTTCATCTAATAAGAAAGTAGTAATTGATAAGGAAGACCACATTTTCTTGTTAAAAAATGGTTATCATTTTACTTTGTTGTTGTTAACCAAACTAAAGTCTCAATAACACTATCACTTTTTAACTAAATATTCTACCCTTTAGAGTTAATTTCAATATCTAGTGATCTATATCATCATCATCACGTCCAATTCAAAATTCTGCAATAAAGCAGAATCTAAGAAAGTCTGATAGAATGCAACTTTATCCTTACATAATAAAGAGACTATTTACAATAAACCTCTTATTTATATATATTTTACCAACTTATTAGCAGGATTCTTATTGACAAATGCATACTTATTGGTTTGCGTTACCTATTAAATCAACCAGTTTACTGAACTTTTACTCGCTCTTTGCTTCGTTTTGCATTCTAAATCCTAAATCATAAAAGTTGGCTCAACTTACTTGGTATTTTATTTCCAAGAACATCTCAACATAATGAGACTCCTATTCTATTATACTTGGAAGAAACGCAATCATAATATTAATCTTAAAGGTCACATGAATACAAACTAACATTTCCCATATGATAACAAAAAAGAAATCTTTCCTTTCTCAACAAAACCACGACCTATAATTCTGCAAAAAAGTCATCACGGCTGGTACTGGTATGTCCATTTTCCCTCTTGGTTCCTGTAAAGATCAGTGGATGAACCAAATTAAGTGTAAAAGTTGTGTTATGAATCAAATGATTCCATAAAAGTGAATGAAAAGCAAAGGATTATGTCTTAAGCAACTGAAACCACATCTTAACTTGCACCAAATTTTGCTCTCGAACCAAAATAAGAAAGTCAATTCTGAAAATCATTGGGTCTCCTAAACTTCTAAGGGTAGAACAACTTGGAAATCACAGTGGAACTCACTTCATCATGATGGTGGTGACATCCATCTAACATTGTTATTCTAACATCAGTAAAGCAAGCACTTAGATATCATTTATACACTTGGATAGGCACACAATTTTATGAATAACACAGGGGAGTGAATCTACAGCCTTTAACCACTCACAAAATATTTACAGCATCGAAAGATGAATGATATCTAAGAAAATCTACATCCACCCAAGGGAATTTAATGTAGAAAGCTGTGTTGGCACACAATTTATTCAACCTCACACCTTATAGGACAGAGTTGGGGTTTCTTGTCAAATCAGAAGAAAACAGAGTAAGTTGCATGATACATAATGTATATCTAATGAACTTCATCATAAGCTAATAAAAGAAGATCCCTAATGATTAAGTTGTAAAGTAGTAAATCTCATGGATTGAAAAGTTTCATGTGTAAACCTTTGATGAAAGAAGATTGTTATCCACTTTAATGTAAATTGCTTGAAAACCCATGTACCTTTTCCCGTCCTTTGAGGCTTAGCATCCACATCCATGTCATCACTATCATCACTATCTGCAGCACCAGTTTGATCCTTTTGACTGTTTTCAGAACTTTGCAGTAAATCATCTAAATCCCAAAGCTGAAGGACAGAAACACAGGAATTAACTATGGGCACCACAATATATTTAAATTGCATAAGAAGCCAACCACAGTTTTCTTCAGCGTGCAATTCATTGTAAAGTGTGTTTCAGTTTCTTCTCATATACATATTTATATCGTACTATTCAGGCAGTAACCAAAGGAGATCCATGTACCTTCAACATTTGGTCATGTGATATACTGCCAAGGAATTTTCTGTCATGAGAAAAAGCTTGAGCAAAACAAATTATAAAAGAGCATGTCAGCAATTAAGAAACTTAAATGTAGCTAAAGAGACAAAAGAATGTGAAAGGAGTTGGTCATAAAACCAAGTAAATAGGTTTTTGGCTGCCGGTTAGTCATGAATATTCCTCAGACCATTAATCAGATGACCAATAATTTAACCTAGATAGTGCTAAAACTATCCATATTTTTTTTACTAATGCAAGTTCCTAACCGAATTGTCAACTCTAATTTGTTATCAAGGCACAATCCAGGAATTAACACAATGAAGCGTGAAAAACAATTGATCCTACCTACTTTGCATTCTAGAAAGATTTTGTACTGTCTGTCCACTACTCCTGGACCCAATAAAATGCACATGCACAACCAACTGATGTAATATATCAATCATGCAAAGAACAATCCCAAATACCAGATAATTACACGACAAAAGAGTTGATGCAATGTTCTTCAATGAGAAAGGTAAAAATAGTCATAAAAAGATAAATTCATATACCAAGGCGCTCAATTGGATACTCTGAATGCTCAGCAAGTGGTTGGATGATTCTGTTTGGTAGTATGCCAACAAGACTGACATATTCAGGAAACATTAAAATGAAATATCAGCTAACTAAAATAATAAAGGAAGTTTTATCAAAAGCCAAGGGTAAAAGATTCCTTCCCTTCAGGCATAAAATGAAAACCTTACACAATCTCACCTGATGAGTCCATTCTCAGATCCAGTGATAACCCTATCCTCGTCAAGCTAGAAAATGAAGTGCAAGAAGTTAAAGAAGAAAAAAACTCCTTTGATACTTAACAAACAAAACATTGCTACAACAAATTCTTAATAACTCACCTTCAATAAAGCATCAATAGAGTTTGGGGAGAGACCAACAAAGCGATCACTGAAAATGAAACAAAAATTTAACACAAATAAACATAGGGACCCAAAGCTCCCATTTGGCTTTGTCCTTGCAAGGTTAGGAGTCACATGCATGCGTAATCAGAAAGTTTCAACCAATACTCCAAATCACTGAAACAAAGAACCACCCATATATTCTCCTTCTCCAACAATACCTGCAATCCTTGAAGAAACCCCATGAATACAATATCAGTGTTCCATTTTGTGATCCACAAACAACTTTCCGTCCATTCTGACCACAATAATTCATAAATTAGAATAAAGTAAAAAGCAAAATCAAGCTTACAAAAATTATGTTTGGAGTTTTCCTCTCTTTATAACATGATTTCATGAGATACTAAAGTTTAAACTTTCAACCTGGGAAAACTAAACTCATTGATGACTGGAAAACAGGAAATGGAAAAAACAATGCCAGACAACAACACTATTTAAGAATATGTTTTGGTATAACTGCTAAATCCAGAAATGCATCAACCGCATTGTAAATGATACCTTCATAATAACAATGGACAGTAATTCTTCCTCGGAGAATTCAGACCGTGTTTGGACCTACCACACAAACAGAAATTAATAAAGCTGCAATTTTAGAGAATCCAAAGCTTTCGGCATGCAACCTTACTTTATTACTCCGAAGATTGCAAACTGAGAGAGTACCATCCCCACTAAACAAAGTGAAAATGAGAGAATATCTTAGAGTTTCATCCAGAAGTATAACAGGGAAGAAAAAGCAAAAACTTTAATCACAGGATGCACAAAAAGTTTTATGCCAGTGAAGGAGAATATATGAAAGTGGGATTAGGGAAACAAGAAATCAAATCCACATCAGTTACACCAAAAGTATACTCAGACTTGTACATTGCATATAAAAAGAAAATGACAATTTTGGCCATGGGCAGCAAATTCTAAAGTAATGCCTCAATACTCTCGACTTCTTTAGATAGAAGAACCAAAAAGACAAAAAAAACGAAAAAAAATTGCATAGTATTTGAGTAAAACCTTGTAGCCAGTAGTTTGGAGGAGTCGGAAGCAAAAGTCATATCTGAAACATAATCTTCATGGGCGCTAAAGGAATTACAACAAGATTGTTGCCTGGTATCCCATACCTGTAAATTATAAAAGCATATGATAACTGCAAATGTAAGGAATAGGGGGGCCTTGGGGATGTAAGACTGTATACTGAAAAAGCTACAGAAAAGAAAATGGAAATGGAAAAAGAAGACCTTTATGCAGCCTTGATCATCCCCAGTGGCTATAGTTGTGTCAGTGAGATTGATCAAACTAAATATAGCATCCCTGTAAAATAAAATGGTGAAATTAAAATAAAAATGCATGACAATTTGATTAGACCACAGAGGTAAAGTATGGCATGCAGTAATATAAAAAGTTTACTCGTGAGCATTTTCAAGACGGGCAATAGGTGATCCTGTTTCAACATCAGTTGCTAGGATTGAGTGATCACTGGAACCCGTCACCATTGCTGGAAAGATGATGATAAAAATGCTCATCAAGTGTATAAATTAGGGACAAGAAAGGGTATGAAACTACAATGAAACAGTTGAAAACACTTTAGAATTTAGTAAAACAGACAAAGAAAGGAGAAAGATACAATTTCAGGATGAGTTTGGTAAAAACAATAAAATTGATAGATTATAGCTGGGAGTTTATAACTGATTACTAATAGCTGACAACTGAGAATTGTTATTATAACTATTTGATAAGATATAGTTCTGACCACTAAACTGTAAAATGACAAATAAAGGCATCGTTAGGAGTACAACATATTTTATTATTTATTATGCCAAAGTATATTGAGTTATTATTAATACTCATTATGCTTATCATAAGAACCGTAAGCATACATATTATGTATAAAAACTAGTCATACTTTAAACAATACATTCATAAACATAAAATTGAAGTTGAAATATTATACATAAAAAAAGGATTAACTTGATTACTAATATCAACCTAAAAATATGTCAAAGAATCAGCATGCTATGCACTCCTTCAGTGCTTGAGAGCTCCAAAAAATTGTAAGTAAGGGAGAGGGAAATGAGATTTAAGTTAATATTAATCAGACTTAAGAAAGTGAAATCTTAAGGAACGCTCTTTTTTTAAATTACAGTGAGGAAAAAACCAAAGTGGACAGAACATCTTAATCCACCCCAACCATGAAGCATTTTTCCATTCAAACAGAGTGTTTAGTAGATGTAGTTAATAGGATTATATCCCTCAGCTGCTCTCCGTTCACTCTACCAAATAATTTAACAGTTAGAAAAGTAAAGCAATAGGAAACAGAAAGAGGAGGGAGAAGTTTGATTGCTACTAGTAAATAAACCTACTACTACTCCTACTACCACGGATGATAATAATAATAATAATAACAATACATAAGAAAGAGGATGATGCAGAAAGAATTACCTCGCCCACCATCAATGAATCTAACAGCTCTACAAGAGTCCGTATGAGCACTTATGTCAAGCAACCTAATCGTTTGGTGAAAAGAAAACAATAGTTTCAAGTTTGGTGATTAAGTGAATATTTGGGATAAACACATTGTCAACCCTCTTACTTCACCTTGATTCTTATTTCAATACTTCAACCCAATTTTTGTTAATTGAGTCTTACATATAATAACATTCTAATCTGGCCCTCATTACAATACTATTGGAATTTTGTTTAGCATAGATAAAATTGTGCATAAAATTGATAATTAACAAAACATCTATCAATAATGCATAAGTTAGTTAAAATGTTGCATAAGTCTTAATACGGGCTGCAGTTTACTGTCAAGATTTTGCTAATGTGAACTTTAACTCTTACAAAATAATGATATAATTTGAACTGTCTGATAAGCAACTTGTCTTTAGCCAAAGTTTCAGATGGCAAACGGGTGTCGATGACAAAAATTAAAAGCAGGACTTTAATAAGAAATGGGATAATAACTTTACCTCTGGGGTGACGAAGACGAATCAGAGGAGTAACGGTATCTGAAAATAAATAAAAATATGAATGAAGTGATGAGAAAGGAAAAGAAGAAAACAAAAACACAAGAATGGAAGGAAACGAAACAGAAACGTAACAATTGAAGGTGACCAGTGATAAGAGCAGCAGACACAAGGTGCTGTGATGGATGGAAATCCATTCCAAATGGCACTTTCCCCAAATCTATTTCCATTGATGATAGGTACGAGATTACACAGTTCACAGAAACCCAACGAAGACTGGTTCCTGTCGATACAAATGAACCGAAGAACAAGAAATAAGAAAATCACTCACGCATTGAATGGAATCTCACATTCTAATTTACCAAAAAAAATCTCGCATTCTACCATCCTCATTCCTTATTTTTTCTTCCAATAGGCATAGTTTCAAACAGTTCAACTACAACACTCTTAACTCAAATACAACAATTTAAATTGATAACATAGCACCCCTTCCAGAATTTACCCGCAGATTCACGACAATTTCTCAAAACTCTAAGCTTTCAACGAAAAACCAGGTGGGACAAAAACCCAGAAGAAGAAAACGTAAAATTCCAGCTTCTCTCCCGCACTAAACCAAACAGCTGGAGGCTCAATAAAGTCGCCTGAATCAAACAAATACTAGAACTTTACGCTAGTAGGCAAGTGGGTCTGAAAACAGAACTGGAATTTGAGAAGAACAGAAAAACTTTAAACCCGCTACTTTGTTGAAACAGCCGAGAGTGGAACTCCGTAGCTTTAAGACGAAAACAAGTGTAAGGGTCGTGAGATGATTTCAGCGGCTTACAAGTTAAAACCCTGGCGTTGGCGTTTTTAAGGCTTTTGCGATTTTTTATTTTATATTATAAACAAGATGGCTATTTTTTTGTTATTCTGGCCCAGAGGCCTTTTCTCAACCGAAACGACAGAACCGAAGGGCAAAAAGGGGGTAGTTATATGTCGTTTTTGGTTTAATCCATCATTTTAAAAAGCTAATTTCAACCCTACAAACTATAACACCGTTGCTTTTCTTTATAATTATAGTTTGCAATGGAAGTGGTGTTGGTTTATGCCCTACAGTCAATCGATTTGGTTATAATCTAGTAGTAAATTATTTAAAGACATTCTTTATCTTATACATGTTTAGATATATATGATAAAGTTCATGTGATAATTATACATTTCAAATAAAATTATAATGAGATTATAATTATGATATTCATATTGCATTTATGTATTATTTTTAAAATATTATTAGTCATTGTTCTATTAAGATTAGACATTAATAGAATGTAAAAGGACTAGCACACGTTTTGTTTTTCCTTATGAAGGAAGTAGTCGATCCCATAGGCTAAAATATAGAGATACTTAAACAAACATGTACGTGCTTGCTAGAGAACAAGTTCACTGAACAGACCCGATATGAGAAATCCATTTGGAACATTACTTGTATGTTTATAGAATTCTCATTGTGATGATTGTATAAGTGATCTTTTGACTTGAAGTCATCAAAGTTATCTTATGTGGGGATTGTTATGTTTTGATACTACTCGTGATCTATTTTATTGGAACCCCACCCTAGTGAGACATGTGTCCGACGTCCTACATGACATCTGGACGCGCATCTCACGAGGGAGGAATTCCTCACCACAAAAATTTACTCAATCGAACTTATTTTCATGTC
>JANSVB020000177.1:1067285-1083074 GCA_025504935.2 Erythroxylum haughtii
AATTAATTAAATCTGAGATCGTATCCAGGTTATTAATTAATAAGGGTTAATTCAAATACATGTTTTGGTTAACTAAATATAAGAGAAAATAGGTAAAGAAATTTACCACGACGAATGCTGAACTAATATGTTGGTTATTTTTAGTGTTGATGTTCAACGCAAGTTCAATAACGAAGGAGACCGGAAACTAAGATTTATTTCTATTGATTGTTAAATTCTCATTATTTTGTTTTTAGTTATTTTTCAATTTCAATTTCTAATTAAATTCTGTTTAATTCACAATTACAAAACCCTCCTTTTATTGCGTAACTACTAACGTCTGAAATCCTTGTGGGAACAATCCCTACTTTCCACTTCTATATTAATTTGTATTGCAGGAAGTTGGTTTCTTTTTATATTTGGTTGCAGGCGACATCATTCACCAATAGCTTAGAAATATTCTTATATAAAAAAATACAACATGATATATGTCTTATTCACCCAATGAGTTTCAATTCTAACGTTTAGGTTTTAGAAAAATTAATGTCTTATTAATTCCCTTATCATTTTCCCATTCTTAAAAAATTATAAAGCAGCCTCTATTACCATACCTTTAATGAAGGGCCAAGCCTTTTGAAAGAATAACCTATTTAAACCATCTGGCCTAGGTATTTTCATAGATTTTAGCTTAAAAACCACCTTTTCTATATCTTGGGGGTGTGATCGAATTGGTGCGTGATAAAAGAAGAATGTATTTGCATTGAATAATGAAAGGGGTAGTAGAACCAATAGAGTTCTTAAAGAAGTTAAATGCTTCACCTTTTATCTCCTCCTAAGAAATGGAAAATTATCCATTGCATTTCCTTAGGGAAAAGATTCTATTAATATTATTCCTGACCTTTACACAATTCTGGACGAATTTTGTATGCCTTTCCCCTTATTTCAACCACATTATCCTTGAACTTTATCTGATTAAGGAATTATGAGAAAACACAGCCTTTAGGCAGTTTTGGACTACAATCCTTTCCTCATCTAACCTTGAAGGGTTATTAGGGTACTGGTATAGGGATACTTAGGTTGATAACATCTTCTTCCTAGCTTCTTTAACTTGGTCTCCAGTATACTTAGATTTCTTAGCATTCAAGATTTTGAGCTCTACCTTGATATGCCCCAATTTCTTGACAAAGATAAATATTTACGCCTTTATACCTCTTTTCCCATTCCTTTAATGATAGCATCCTCAAAGTCCTCATCTTTAACTAGGAAATTGATGAACTTAAAGGTATTTATCCTTCTACCTTTGAAGAATAAGTTTTTAACAATGACATGAGAGTGACATAAGATTTATGGATTATTAAATTAGGTTGATCTAAAAGGAAAATTATCCAACCATTCACTGTTTACAAAGGTTATGTCAAGATTTTTCATCAAATGTCAACTTGAGGATTGCTTATTACTCCAAGTTTAAACGTTTCCCTCCATTCTTATATTTATCACCCTAAGGCCTTGAACTTAATTCCTCATATCATTGTTATAACTCCATAGGTTGGAATTCCCTTCTTCCTCATTCCCATACAATGTATTGTTAAAGTCAGTAATTATCAACCATGGCCCAACATTGGAATGGTAAATGATTAAGAGATCTTGCCCTAAGTCCCTCCTCTAGAATTGTAAATTTGAGTCATAGACAGATGTTATATACATCTGTATTTTTTTCTTGGATAAACTAAATCTTGGAACTAAATAACTTGTCTGTAGTTTCTAGTTATTCACCTGCATCGTGATGGAGTCAAAAGTCAAAATAAACAGCTCATATGAGCCTTGCTCTTCTCAAAGGGAGACAGAGAGAGAGAGATTGAGAGAGCATCCTTTGTATACTTTGAGGGAAGTAATAAAGGTTGACATTTACTGTATCTCTTTCTTATTCTTATTGTTGCCATGAATATTTAGTATTTTTGTAGTATTCTTGCAAGGGTATGAGACTGAAACACTGCAAGGGTCGTGAGGTATTCAAGAATAAGGATGTTGATTGACGATCATGATACAAGGCTAAATCTTGCTTTAACTGACCTAAATGAGATTACCATATAAAGGGGATGACACAACTAGCGGATAAGTTAGTGCTTGAAGGAAAACCCTTGTAACAACTGGTATTAGAGTCAAATTTTGATATGGAGAGAGGCAACATTTTGACAAAACGTGTCAACCGAATGGAGTCACCCATTGGCCAATTCCTCAAGGGGAGAAAGAGGTGACATCTTACAATACTCTATTCGAAATGTTGGAGGATGCAACAGTTGCAACATCAAATAGTGGAGTTGACAAGGACACACGAGGATTCTAGATATGAAATCACGATCCTAAGGCGTGTCGTTGCAACGTAGGATGTTGGACATGTTGAAAGCATCTTGGTGAAGGTGCGAGAGCCACAAGTTTTCGACGGCAAACAGAGTGCCAAGGAGCTTGAAAATTTCTTGTGGGATATGGAGCAATACTTTGCGGTAGCAAATGTTTGCAACTCGAAGAAGGTGTCAATCTCGACGATGTATTTAGTGTAGGATGCAAAGCTGTGGTGGAGAACGAGAACCTTTAAAGACATCAGTGCTAGTAGACCTCCTATTGACACCTGGGAGAAGATGAAGAAGGAGTTAATAGATCAGTTCCTCCCTAATAACACTTAATGATTCATAAGGGAAGCTTTAGAGTGGTTGAAGTAAGACGACTCGCTATGGGAGTATATGAGGAAATTCACATCTTTAATGTTGGACATGCAGAGCATGTCGGAGAATGATAAGTTGCTTAACTTCATAAGCGACTCGGAAGGTTAGACACAAATGGAGCTTCGAAGGCAAAATGTGAAAGATCCTCCAAGCGCAATAGTAATTGCTGGTGGATCTCCAAATACCACCACCAATTTGAACTAGCTACGAGAGCAAGAAGAATGGTAGGACATGGAATGACATGGAGAAAGGCAAGGAGAAGGTTGGTGAATCTTCTTAAGGTAAGTCTAAGAAACAATCAAAATTAGATATTTCTTGTTTCATTTGTGAAGGCACTTTGCTTGAGAATGCCCAAGACGGAAGATGAGTGAGGAGTAAGTAAATTCCATGGTCGCGATGGATCAAGGAGAAAGAGAGGAAGACTCGACGGAAGAAGTCTACCTCAGTAGTTTTGCTATGTTAGGCGCAATGAACCTTGTGAAGGAGCATTCAAACAAAAGTAAGGAGAAACCTGATGGAGAGGGAATATAATATGTGAGAGATATGTTAATGACAAAAGAGTCTTCAAGGAAACCACATATGGAGGAGTGTCTATAGATTATTTCTATGAGGGCATTTATTTCCTCTGGTGGGAATGGTTTTTTAAGACTCCTAAGTTGTGATAGGAGAATCGTACAGGCATTGGCGACCCTTAACCAGTGTTCGACATACGGAACAACGAAATAAGGTAAAAACTTGCGAGGAGGCAACAATGAAAAGGGGGTAATATCAGGCGCTGGCATGCATTGGTGCATATTGGTTATCTTCAACGAAATGCAAGATTCGAATGTGATACTAAAAGAAGGCTTGAGATGGATGTCAAGGGAAAGGTTAGTTGGACCATATGCATGACTGGAATATGCGAGAGGTCCAAGATGACTTAGCAAGTAGATCAAGCATGGTGCTAGTTTTGGGAGAATTTTGAATCTTGTACGAGCTGACTTGACTAAGGTTGGGTTCTTGAAGGACTAAGGATTTGATGTATGCTCAAATAGACAGACCATAGCTAATAGAGTTGGCATGGGAAAGCATTGGATGAACCAGTATGTTATTGACTTAGATGAAGAGCATCAATAGATAGAGATGAGGAGATCTTAGATGATATGGTGGATAAAATCATAGTGGATGAACATCAGCTCTAAGGGGTGAAGATAATGTGAAAGGATCATTTGAAGATAGAGAAGAACTTCGTAGATATGGATTGATCATTCATGGATAGATGTAATCTTTCATCTTTTTATTGTGATGTAGCTTAATTCTATTAAACAAAGTTCTCATTGGATGAGGGTGTCATTCAATTGGTTAGTGTGGTGTAATCTAATAAGAATAAAATAAGATAAGATTACGATCTTAGCTAATAGATTTTTATTAGGATTCTAATTTAGTCATCTAAAATTGCCTATAAATAACTCATTTGAGCCTTCTTCTTCTCAGAGGGAGACACAAAGAGGGAAATTGAGAGAACATGCTTTGTATACTTTGAAGGAAGTAATAAAGGTTGCTGTTTGTCGTATCTATTTTTTGATCTTATTGTTGCCGTGAATATATAACTCTTTCGCAGTATTCTTGCAAGTGTGCGAAAATGAAAAAATATGAGAGTCATGAGGCGTTCGAGAGGAAGAGTGTTGGTCAACGATTACGAAACAAGGATAAATCTTACTTTAACAGACCTAACTGAGATTGTCGTGCAAAAGAATTGGCACAACTAGCGTATAAGTTGATGCTTAAAGAACACTTTTGTAACACCTAGCATTCCTATCTTTCCATAAGCTATAAATCACTGTAGTCATATTAATCTTGAACTTCTTGTAGTTTGCTTTACATTTAAATCTAAATGTCGAGGCCTATTCCACAATTCCAAACCAATTAGTTTTATAGCAATTAACATTTAAAAGGCATGATATCCTATGCCAGATTTGAGATGAGTAATCGCTGCTGTATTTGAGGTGGTCAATGCTCTTTATCTAAATTGAACCTAACCCAAGGAGTCTATACTGAACTTGATATTATCCTTGGTAAGAATTGGACCTTCTATGATAAGTCAGAGGATGAAAGCGTGTACAGGCCTGATGTCTTGATCCGGATCCAAGTGGCACAAACGTAGTTTGTGGTTAGGCATGGACAATAGATGGAAATTGCACCCTTCTTTTAGTTTCAGAGTACTACTCTTCTCCATGTCAAAGCTGTTTATAACTAAAGGATTTGATATTGGCAGAATAGCTCTGAACATGCTATCGAGACATTAAAAAGTTGGTTAAGAAAGCCTACTTTGAACAGTGGCATAAGACAACAGTGTCTCAGATTCTCATGTCAGTGTACCCTTAACTTCTATCTACTTGCAGCAACCAATAAAACCTGTAACTCCTACAGTATAAATAGATTATAAGGTTAAGTAAACGTGTGGAGGCGTACGAGTGTATCGAGGATACATAGTTCAAACTACAATGGAGAACATCGCATTCTTGGCAGCACAGTTTAGTGATTGACCGTTTCAATCAATTTCGAACAATAGCGACCTTCGTGGCTTCTTTGGGCAGGCATATTTGTCCTGAATGTCTCTTTGTAGATGTCTTTGGCTTTTGACGACTTATGATGTCCATGAGCTTAGCAACCATTTGCCGGCCGTAGGACCTCTCTTTCCATTGTTGTTCTTATTTTTCTTTGAGCAACAGGCAATTCTACCTTCTCCCTCTGGCACAAGGCTTTCAGATTTTATATGTTGTCTTTGTTCACTCCATCAACAGTTAGCGTCTGATCATTCCCTCAGCCGTCTTCACGATAACTAAAAAATACACCGAAAAGGCCGGAGGATCAGATGGTAGGTGGTCTTCGAACTGTTCTTTCATTTCCTTCCATTGTTCTCTTCCCGGTTTTCTCCCTTGATGAAAGCTTTTCTGGTCTCTCTTACAATGGAGGAAAGATCATGAAAAAGCCAGTCAAAGTTCCTCTTCTGTGGTTTGGCACTAGTTGGCACATATCAGGTCAGGTAGCTATCCGGAAAGCCATAGCTTCGGTAACTTCGTCTCAATATCCTGTCAAAGATTCCGAAGTACCCACCTTGAGAGACTGGTGGCGTATTGTTAGACAGTACGGTGATAGTTCAAATACTCCCGTAACTGATAGGGTAGAAATAGTGCTTCTACACAGGGCCCCAAGTAAACCTGATACGAGAACAAGTACTTGAAGTGCATTCTATGTTCAATAAGAGTTTGATTGATAGTTCAGGAGGAAACTTGACATGTGATATAGCTTTTGAAGTAAACGGAAGCAGCATCTACCTCACTTTGTTTTCTCATAGAGTAATGTTCTTAGATGGAAAGAATCAGGCGGAATTGTTGAGCTCTTGCAATGGAAACATTCTGCTTGAGATGTCTGCAGGGGTGAATGTATCTATGGCCTGGGCTAGAGCACCCCAAAGAATCATTGACCAATGCTCAATATTTCTGAGGGGCACTTCTTATTTAGGTCCACCAAATGGAAATCCTAGGATTGATAGTGTGGTCGGTTATGCGCTGTCTAAAATAGCAGAGGAGGTTACCAGCCAAGAAGGATGAGGTTGGATTAGCAATGATTGAAACAGTCTGACGGTTAGTAGTTCCTGTCTTTCTGAGGTTCAGCAAGAGCAGGATGGTCCTCCCCTATTCAGGGACTTGAAGAAAAATGTGAGTTTTAGCACTTGGTTTGAATGGATCAAGATACATTCTGCAGTATATTTGGGACCAGAACATGAAGATATGTGCCTTGGTACCATCAGGTAAAACAAAACAACATCTACTCAGATGTAAAAAGTCATTTCAATAACCTTCCCAGTCCGTTTGTGTTATCTGAATCAGAAACCTGTGATATCGATGCAATGGTTTGGTTCACAGAATCCAGAGGATACTTTTCTCAAAGAATTGCAGTCAACCACACCAAAGGCTTGCAGCCATATCTACCAAAGCATAGATGCAGCTGGATAATCAGCAATCCAGCTGCAAAGTTCATCAGTTTCACCGTCAATTACCTCTCCCTTACAGATAATAGTGATGATTATCTCCAGATATGCTCCTCGGGCACATCCACTGGGAAATGCACTTTTTTTTTCAGTCAAATAATGCAAGTCTTCTAACGACTTTCAAGGTAATGAGCTCCACAGCTTCTATCACGTTTTTCCAGTGGTGACTACGTTCCATTCCAGTCTAGAGGATGGGAACTCAGTTATTCTGCAGGTAAGGTAAACCCCCACTTAACATTACATAAAACTTTTTATCCAAACAAGGTTTAATGCACTTAGGAAATATGCAGGATTCTATTATGGGATGCGAGATTTCTATGTACGTGATGGGAATATAGGTTACAGGCATCCAGTGACTCCACTTACGTAGATGGAATTAGTTGTCGATGGCTTCTCCATGGGAAACCAGGAACTCCCAACATCTCCAAAGTTCTGGATTTCATAGCCATATATAATGCCACAAAACAGCAGGTAGCTAACTTCTTCGGCTACTATTCTGGGTCCGATCTTCCACAAATCAACTTGAATGGTGAGATCATGGTTTCATTTTCTACGCATACAGATCGGGGAGAAGGTTGGTTAGCTAACTTCCACATTGCCGCTCCACTGGATAACAGTAGAAGGGTGTTGCATACCATTCTATTCATTCTTTTAGCGGTTTTAACAGTAGGCAATTTTCTGGCTTTCTTCTTCCGGGTCTTGCAGAGGAGGAGGAAAAGGTAAGTGAATGAAATAGCGTCAAAAGAAGAGCTCACGCTAATAAGACTAGGACCTAACCGGCAAATGAACCAGACTGGAGAAGGGTCATCTGCAGTTATATATAGAGAAAGTTTCGGCAGAAGGGAAGTCTGTGGCTGTCAAGTGTTTCAGAGATGCGACTTCTGGTTCAGATTTAGAAGAAGAAATTTTGCTCAAGTCCACTTCCCACCCTAACATCATCTCCTTGGTAGGATACGCAAATGATGGACTCCAGAGACGGTATTTGGTGTTTGAATTCATGGACGGGGGAAATTTGAGTGTCAACGTGAAAGAAAGAGGTGAGACATTAGATTGGGAAAAGAGATTTAACTATAGCAGTACAAGTTTGCTCCGCAATCCAAATGCTGCACATGTACTCCAAACCGGCCATCTACCATGGCAATATAGCTTCTGAGAACATTCTTCTTGATGATTCCTGCATCGCAAAGTTGGGTGGCTTTGGGGCTGCAAATTATTGCTGCAACGGAAGGATGAACCCTCATCACTAACCTGAAATGGAAGAAGATATATGGAGTTTTGGGATAGTTTTGATAGAGCTTCTAAGAGGAGAGTTTGCAGAGGATAGAGAAGCATTCAAAAATTTCACTACTCTTGAAGAGATAAACGAACTTGTTGGTGGCCAGGAGTTTCGACCCACGATTGGGCATCCCACTGTCAGATGTGAGGTCGTTGCTCCGGCCAAACTTGGTGACGTCGCTAAATGGTATCTTTGTAGTGGCTGCAGAGACCAAGAAGCAAAACGAACCCCCTGATCTGTGACATCTTAACAGTTCTGACTTCTGAAGCAGGTGAGGATACTTTTTTGTTCCGTTTAAGGTTTAGAGGACTATGGAACAAAGTAGCTGACACGATCCGGCAGCTAGTAATATGCAACCTGTATGTGTTTTTTGAGGATAATGCATTGGAATTTAGTTTATCTTAGTAGTTACTGTCTAAAAGAACAAAACTATCCTGAGTCCAGTTGATTTTCGCCATTCATCTTCGTTTATAACTTTCTGGTATCAACATCTTCCTGATAAAGTTTTGAGGCTTGAAAAGTAAAAATAGAGACAGTTTTTTGTGCCATACGACAAGGCCCCTCCCTCAGAATTCATGAATTTTGAGAAAGAAGCCAGTACACTATTCTTGTGGGTTCTTTCCATCATGTGGTGCAGAAGGGTAGATCTAATATAAGTTCGAGTTTGGTATTAGTAACCAATTCCCTGGCGAGGAAATTGAGGGTAATCCAGCTGTGATCAATGCCGTTGCTGTGACTGACCGGAATTTGATATTCAGAGGAATAACAAACAAGTGATGTGTGTCACAACTGTGTAATACCAAAATTTTGACAGAAAATATAAAAGTTGTGATCAAAAGGTTTCTGAAATGGATAAAAAAGAGACACCAAAGATGGGCAACGTCACTATGGAAGATGCAACAAATGACCATAAAAAAGCTCTTTCCAGATTGTACACGGGCTACTCAAACACTCAAACTGAAAAACCTTCTGCTCACAATAGCTTGGAATTAGATTCTGCACCAAGTAAAACTCAGTAGGACTTTCCACAATGTATTAAACTCCCTGCACCCAAAAAGAGTCCAAAAATGGCAGCACTTCCAAGTGTGGTTTGTCCAATGTACCTGATCTTTAAAAGTCCCGGCACCTGCAGTTTCCAAAATGGATTAACAAATTGGTGAATGTTAACCAATAAGCTGACTATCAGATGAAAAACAGAATATATAAAAGTGACGAGCAAAGAAGCAGCAAGTTTGATTGCTGTATGTTTTATTCCAAACATGTTCTTAATTTCCCAGAGGTAAAAATACATCCAATACAATCAGCTATACATCTGTTTCTTGCTGTGTATTTCCCTTCTTTTTAATTTTTGAATTGTTTTATGTTTCTCACATTAACAGGTTGTTTGGAAACTTTTGAATTGAATTCATAAACGAATTGAATTCAATTACATTAATAAGATTGAATTAAATTTAATTTACATCGTTTGGAACAAATCCAGTCATATTAGAATTGAATTCAATTACACTGTTTGAAACACAATCAAAATTCAATTATTTCATATAACATTTTTACCCTTGACTAAAAAATATGAAATTTTTTTAATTATTATTATAAAATTGAAGATGTAGTGCATAAATTGATACAGTTTGATCAAAGGATTTCATGGTTTATTCTTTATTTTTTTAAATCTCATATTTCTCTAAATTTACAATAATAATTTCATAATTAATGTAAAATTACAATTTCCAAATATTAAAAATAAAGGAAAATTAATATGGTTATTAATCATATATAAATATTATTTATCAGGTAAAAATGGGTGAGAAATTTCCATATCCTTGTTGGAGCATTGCTTTGTGTTTGTGCGTGTGTGACACAAAAAGCAACAAGTCAATTACTTGCATGAATTCAATTCCGATGCTTGAAGGCGTGAATTCAATTTGTAAAGGAGATGAGTTTCAATTACATGCATGAATTCAAACCATCCCCTTTTTTTTGTGTTTCCAAACACCTGAATTGAATTCTATACTATTGAATTCAATTCAGGTGTTTCTAAATAGCTTGTAATTTTTTTTTTTCCATCTCCTTGACATATGTCCAAAGGACTACACAGACACAGAAAATTTAAAAGGAGAAATCCATAATGATGAGGAACAGAGTATCAAATGCAAATTTATTGTTATGTCATGTACCATACCTTATATCTGACAGCCTCATATGTCCCGTACACAGCACCTGTATAGAAAACATCACTTTATATACAGAAAACTAAGATTATTCGGATGTCAATCACAAATGCCGCATAGCACAAACTGCACAAGTGCAAATGAAAGAGGAAAACCCTTTCGATACTATCATGTCACCATTTACCAGCAATACTTGAACTCAGTAAGAACTTTTATGAAGGGGAAAAGTAACAAACATATGAGACAATGTCTGCTACAACCCAACAACCTAGCATTTAGTCATTCACCAGAATGAATTCAACTCGACTTAAAGGTTTCAGGGCCAATTCCAATCACATATGGCTACAAACATGATCACACCCATGTTCCGACATCAAGAACAGTCAAAACTACAGTAGCTTTACCTTATGAGAACTAATCCAACAGGGTTTTCAAGACTTTAGGAAAGTTCCAACTTCGTGCTCTAATAACAAAAGGCTAATCCATAATCAAATAAGAAAATGAACGCAGATACAAGTTTTCTTATTCAAAACTAATGATTAAAAGCTATTGAATTCCCTCTTTTATAACAACAGAAATCATAATCCGCAGTTGGAAGTCGCCAAACGTGACGTATGAATTCCAAAACTGTAATTGAACTATATATCTCAGCAACAAGTGTAGTACCTCCCAATTTCCTCGAGGGTTAATAACTCTGGATGACGAATTATTTCACTTTTATGGGAAAAGTTAGCAAATTGAAGACAAATCATTGAATACAACAACTGGGTATAGAAGTCCATTCAATCCAATGAAGGTCAAAGCAAAAACAAAACAATTTTGTAGCAAAACCACCATCCAATATTATTTCAAAATACAGTTTGTAGATCGAGAAAGACAAGTAAAGGCGTGAACTTTCGAAAGTTTCAACTTTGAAAATAAGAAATTACCAACGGCGCCGCCGATGGCACCTCCGACTGCAACGCCAGCCGTCACGCGAGCCAGACAACTATCCCTGGCCATTAGGTTTTAGTAGAGATTGTGCGAAAGATGGCCCCTTTATTCCTATGTGTGTTAACCGCGAAGAGTTGCAAGCCTTTTGCTGCCTGTACAAGTTAATGAAGGACCTAGGAATGTGTCTTGTTTCACAACTCAAGGTCGCAAGTAGAAGAGGACGGTGAGTGAGCCTAAGCCTATTCGAGTTTTGCCCTTGTACGGTTTGTCATATCATTTGAATCTCAACCCTCCTCGCATCGTAAAGATTCTTGTCTTTTTTGTACAAAACTAGGCAGATAGTTTTGCATTTAGGAAAATGTTGGTAATTTGATGTAAATAGGCAAAAGGAACAATTTTAAAATTAGACACTGACGTAAACGAAATTATTAACAAAGGTTAGTTAAGTGCCTTCAATAATTTTTTATTTTATTTGTGAGTTTCACAATGTTACGTCATATCTCACATAATAAGGTGAGATTCAATTTTTTAAAAAAATATTAAAAATGGTTTAAATTAAGCTAATTCTTGAGATTCCCTGTCTAATTTTATTTTGTCCAATCATATTTTAATGTTTAAAATCAATTACTGTCTGTTTGGTTACCGTCTTCAACATGCAGAGATGAAACGAGACAGAAATCTAAAGACAGAATAGAACAAAAATTGAAGACAATGAGGTGTTCGGTTGCGGTGGACATAACAGAGAAAATTGTCCCCGTCCTCAGGACAGAAATGTATTTAGTTGCAGTGGACAGAACAAAAAATATTATTAATGACGAAAATGTCCCTACAGTATAATATATTGGAAAGATGTAATTCATTGACTATTTTATAATTATATCAATATTTATTTGAAGTGTATTTGTAACTCTAATAAAATTAATTATCTTATTATTATTGTTATGATTATTATTATTATAAATTTTGGTACCGATTATTATTAGTATTTTTTATTGTTATTTTTTATTAATAATTTTATTATACGAAATGAATTATCTTATTATTATTGTTTTTATTATTAATTATTGTTATTATTAGTAATTTCATTTTTCCTAGATTCTTAATTTCATTGTTATTATTATTAATTTCATTTTTCTTATCCTATTATTATTAAAAGAGTCTTTTATCTTTCTCCTCTTTCCATGCATTAAAAGATAGAGAGAGTGCTTTCATTCCAAGATTCAAAAGTCCATTTCAATGTATTTGAACGAGGAGTTCAAGCCTTCATGATAGCAACCAAGTAAAAATTTGGGAGGATATTGCACCTTCAATTAGTTTTATGTTCTATACTATTATGAAATGCAACATTCCCAAATGATTAGCAAGGAAATCATTAGACTAGACTTTCCAAATACAAGATTAACATAATGCTTTTATTAAAGCATCGAACTAAACTTAAGACCACCAGAAAGCATGACAGCAATTAATCCTGTATCCGCAAATACAAGTAAATCCAAGTTATGTGCTCCTAAACAAGCCACTAACATCACTGTAACTAAGCTACAATCTCTCTTGAAGTACATCCTCTGCTGCAGATGGCAATTCATATCATTCAAAGATACACATCAATGAAGCTTATCATCAGTGAACTGTACTGAAGGAAACAGAGCACCTGGAGTGAACGGCATCGAAGAAGTCTTGTAAACTCCTTTGCGGTAATACACATCGATGAAGTTAAGCCCAATAGCCTTGTTTCTTCACACGTATCTCACCCTCACCTGGTGCTGGTATCTCCACGTCCTCCCATTTCAAGACCTATCATTGTGAATTTGAGATATTCACCATATCAGCTTCAAGACCAGTATAAGCACAATCAGAGCAATCATAGATCTCATAAACAGAAGAATTCCAAAAGTCACTAAACCCAGAAAGAACTTTTCAAACACTCTAATCAAAGAGAGAACGGACCTCAAAACTTCAAAAACCAAAATTATGGCATATCAAAGCAAATTGTGTCAGATGGGTTTCTACTCACTGGATAGCTCAAGCTGAGGGCTTGCATATTGAGTTTGAATAACAACGTATCATAACCAAAAGATCATCATTCTATGGGGAAAGCTTCAAACTTTGCCTAAACAATGACTGAATAATTAGAATTGAAGGGTTGCTGGAAATAAATCTATGAACTTTCTAATTAAAAGAATATGCAAAAGCTTTCAAGAAACATAAAACGAAAGAGATTGAAGAACCCACTACAAGGAAGCTCAAGGGAACAATACATGATTAACAAAAAATGAAAAACCACCATCAGAGAAGGAGAGAGACAGAAACCTCAGGACCGCCAAGCTCGTGAACTCTAATAGCTTTGACCATTTGCGTACTGGGTGTTGCAGCTGATACTCCGGAAAACGCTCTCACAACCAACTTTTCTTGGCTTGATGATAGATTGAGTTTGGGACAAGTGATGTTACAATGGTTCTGTCCCAATTTTCCTAGAAAATTCGTAGACGATCGACGAGAATGATGTGGAAGTGGCAAGGACAGTAAACTCTTACTCTGTAGCATCAGTCTTAATAAACCCATCTAGGAGTAGGATTTGACTGATTTATGCTTTTTGTTTATCCTGTTCGTATGCATTTGGTCCATTTTCTACGCAAGGTACGGCCTACAGGTGTGTGATCAATATTTTAAAAATCGAATCGGTCGAAGAAAAAAATTTGAGGTTAGATCCTTTCATAGGTTGGCTTTCATTGATAGTTCGATCTTTGCCGATGCTGGCCTTCTTAGGTTTGACATTTTATTTGAGAACGGTGAAGGATCATTTTTATTAGCCCTTTTGGGCTACGAGGAAGGCAACGACAGTCTTGCAATGACAGAGGTGCTTGCTCTTCGACAGTGTTTGTTATTTGCTCATGATGGCATGTTACAAGCCGGCTCTATTTTTACTGATAATCAACTCCTTATCCATGCCTTGAATTTCAGGTCTTTGGATTTTTCTTATTTTGGTCTTATTATTTCGGACTGTAAGGATATTTTATACACTAGGAACGATATCTCTGTTTCTTGGATTAGACTTTTGGGAAATGGGGGAGCCCATTCTCTTGTTCGGGCATCTGTTCTCCATAGTCGTTTTCAGGTGTGGGTTGATATACCTGCCTGTATTTTGGATCATTATTCCTCGAGATAATAGCTATTCCTCTCTTTTTTTTTTAAAAAAAACAAGGGTGTGTAGGGTCATTGGTTAGAAGCCTGTCGTAACTTCGAATAGGTTGGCTTCCGATGGCTCACTTTTTTGCAAGTTGTATAAGAATTGGGCAACATTAAGCAATTTTGCCTAATCACTTTGATTGGCAGTCACATAGCGCCTCAAGAATAACTTTAATAGCACATTCACTCTTTCAATTTGGCCATCCATTAAGGGTAAAAGCTGGTAGAGAAGTTAATTTCAGACTCCATTAGTTTAAATTTTTCTATCTAAAATCTTTGTCTAAAGTGAGTGCCTGTCTTACTCACAACTGTCTTGGATACGACTCAATACTTCAATACATGCTTGAAAAATAAGCAAGTAACATTCTTTGTTATAAATTTTTTAGTACTAGGATAAACATTTTATATGTGTTAAATCGGATGTCCATTCTGCATCAAAATACCATTAAATGTACAACTGGAAGCATTAATGTATACCTTATATGCCTTGATATCATTGGAAAGCCACAATATGGGTTCTTTGGCCAATTTTTGATTTAGCATCTCAACTTATATCCCAATTCGTTCACGCAACTTATATCCTAATTCCATGCTCTATTATTTTTCTATAGATCAGTGAGTGGAAAATAAGGGAGGAATGACTTTGATGAATTTTTGTTAGTAGTTGATGAGGCTAAAGGAGGAATGCAATTTCAATATTTTCTTTAGTGGTTCCTAATCATATACGGCTTACACCTTAGACTTATCCATTTATAGCATGCCCCATCCAATAATAAGCCCCAATAACATGACTTCATGTTTGTGTGAAAGCACACTTGTCCTTCTTTACGAACAATTCATTCTCCCTTAAGATTAGGAAAATTTATTACAAGTGCATAATATGCTCCTTCAGTATTTCGCTATGCCCAACAATATCATCCAAGTATGTCACAACAAATTTATCCAAAAAAGCTTATAATACTTGATTTATGAGGGTACAAAATATGATAGGTGCATTCATAAGTCTAAAGGGGATAACTAAGAAGTCAACATAATCGTATCTCATTAAAAAAGTTATCTTTAGCACATCTCTTTGTAATTTTCACTTGATAGTATTCCGATATTATTTAAAGCGTAGTGAACTATCTTGCTACCAAATTAATCATACGACTGATCAGCAATTAATAGAATGAGATACTTATTCTTCACTGTAATCGCATTAAGTGCTTAATCCGATGAGACATATTATACTTCTTTTAGAAAAGCACTAGTGTGTCGTACAGAGCTTTTGCTGGTTAGATACTCTGACCGACCGACCCCTCTTCCTTCTTTTGGCCATAACTTGTTGTGTAGACCTCCGATCGACCTCATTTTCGGCCCCTCTTCCTTCTTTTGGCCATAACTTGTTGTGTAGACCTCCGATCGACCTCATTTTTGTAGCGATGGATTTCTAAGAGATTTTTCTAACTTTCTACATCTGATTTATCAGTTTTTATTTTAAATTGAAAAAGGTGG
>JANSVB020000177.1:1096550-1118916 GCA_025504935.2 Erythroxylum haughtii
AATCATTTGATACATGTAGGTATTGCAAATGTACATGTGTTCCCGGTCTCACTTTGTTTTATTATGACTAAGTACTTATCAACCCAATTTACTGTCCCGTATCTGTTGTGGATACCGAGATCATTTCTGGCCTATATCCATTGTGGATACTGAGTCCATGTTATCTGATCTTGAGGCTCTTTTTCAAAATCCTAAGCTCAAAGCTTTTTTTTGGGTACATCGGTCACTCTAGTCACAACTCCTTTATCTGATCATACATTTCAATGTGATGACATGTATCATTTCATATGTATGTTTTCATTTCCTTTCATTTTTGTGAACTCATACCACATATATCAAACTCCTCAAATCTAAGTTTGACATTTATCAATAAGTTGTACATACGTTTTATATTAAACATACATTTCATACAGAAGCACATATAAATGAGTTTATACGTCTAAGTTAACTCACAGTGCGCTCTAGAAAAGCTATTGTCTTGATGTTCCAGCAATGTCTAGATGTTGACGATCACCTTATGCATCCATCGTCATGCAATACACACATAGTTCACAAATCACTATGTTTAATCATATGAATATATAATCATGCACATGTATATGTGTCATGTTTCAATGCATGCTCAATTGACTTTTTGGGTATGTATTCTTATACAAATATTTTGACCATCCAAACATTTTAGCTTGTATACAACTAGTTTGCAATCAGGTTTATACCTTAAGTAACCTTCATTTAAACCAAATTCATTAATCATACATTCACTAAACTTTTCCAACAATATCTATTCAAACAATTACCCAATTCTCATTCATAATTACCTCATGTTCTTCATGGCTCATTCATTCATGCCTAATACACATTACTTAGATCCTTATGATCATGTTTGCATTCATAAGAACACCTTTATTACTTTATCACATCATTATTTCTAGATTAGGATACATAGACATCAAAATAGTACATTCTTTAAGTTATGACATCAATTAATAATCAAGTTCTTAACCAATTAATCAAGCAATAATCTAGGTTCATCCAATCCTTAATCAAGTCTAAATACACCAATTTAGAGTGACTTTTCCTCATTTGGTTCAACATGTACACAAGGCTGAAATTAATATTCCAGAACTAGGCCAATGATCATAGGGTACCATGCCACAGAAAGTAAGTAAACAGACCACGATCATGCACTGTCTTTCTTCCCTCATTTCTGCATGAATTTCACATACTTAGAGACATCATCACCACTTGAATTTTTTCAGAATTTATGTGCTTTAAAGCTACTTCATTTCATGCTAGTCTAGCTTCTATATTGGTTACATTAAATCACACAAAAATATGCTCATTCGTTTCATTACAATTCACTTTATACCATCATACATGCAGTCCTAACTTTTCCAGATTTGAAAACTCTACAATAACACCTATTTTTAGCATAAATTCATCATCAATTATACTTTAAATCCAAACTTAAATCATCCATATAACAGCCCATAAACTACTGTTGTCATGTATCCAAAAACAAGACCAAAAGATACCCCTTTCATTCATCATTTTCTAGCACAATTTCAACACCAATACCACATTCAATCTATTCTTAATCCGTCATCATAATTTCTACTATCACATGCCATAATAGATTAGTACTTCACTTACTTGTTCAGCTCAAATGTAACCTCAATGTATCAAGCTTGTCTTGCCTCACATGCATGCAAGATCATCTCAGGAACCATTAGGGAGTAAGATGAGTTTCAGCAGAGACAAGAAAGAAAATAGCATAATATAGTTATCTTTTTGAAGAAATTGATAATGGATTTGAGGTGGTAGTTGACATAATTTAGAGCAAAAACTCAGGATGAGAGGGAGGAGTGAGTTTTGACAGTGAAAGGGAGAAGAAGGAGATAATTACAACAGAATGCAATATGTCATATAGTGTAGGTGCAAGATAAGTTTAAGGACTCTTATCAAATGTCTAAGCCAACTACATGTCCACTCTTTAGGCTGCCAAATGTCACTTAGTTCCCTTGCCATTGGTCACTCAATTCTACTGCCATGTGTCACTCATTTTATAGGCTTAGTATCCTAAATTTTCATATGTCATCTTGTCTTTCCACTTGAAATTTTTTTCCTAAGCTAAATGTACATATTAATTCATCAATCTCCCAATTGTAACAATTAACTCCAAATTACTAATTATAACCCATTAATTCTTTTTATTGAAAAATCAAAATACAAGACATTAGAAATGTACAATCATATCATAATCATTTTTGAAACTTTCATTCCTCGGAACATGTTAATTGAGTGCAATTTTTCTAAATCAAAATTCATGTGTGTAAGGTCATATTATGCATGTGAATGAAATCATAAAATTATATCCTAAATGCAACAAATTCATTCTAATATGATGTAATTCATGTGACTAAATAATCTAACACTCTAACTCTCAGATAGTTTTGGAAACCGACTATTACATAATGTTTGTTTACGAAAGATTGGTAAGATGGAAAATGGTACTAGTTGAGGAAACTACATGGAAGAGATGAAAAAATTAAAGACTGTTGTGTAAATCTTAAGAAGAAGGTTCCACTTAAAGGGGGAAATATTAATATAGTAAGAAAATCGTAGAGGGCACATTTCAAGAATATGAAGTATTTTAACCAAGCACACATGATTTTTGATGCAACAGATGACTTGGTCTCAATTATACAACTTGATTATAATAAGTCCAGTAGTTGTTAGTGATTTAAATTATAATTTTATTATGTTTTGAAAATAATCATAATTTTATTATTATACTTTAAAAAAAGTATTTTCGTAACTTAAACTTTGACCTTCTAATCATAAAAGAATAATTTTATCAATTGCTCCATGGCTTGCCCTCCACCATCGAGATTAGCATTCCCACAATTTACCTGGAAGAATTTGGCATGTCTATGTATGAATATGAGTACTGTTGAATTGACAAATTAATTTTAAAAATCAGGTTTTAACATGTTTGCTTGATCACTGTAATTTGGGGGAGTCTTGAGCGATCACTGATGATGCAAATTTTTACAAAAAAAATGCACCTCCACAACTATATATTTTCGCATGTTAGAAAAAGCGATATGAACATTTTGACTTATCACTTATCCTCTAACAACCATTCTGAAGCTGAACCGACTTCTTCTTGATTCTTACATTCACATGCAATAGTTGTCACTCGATTCCTCAATTATGGCCACTTAAAATATTTCGAGTACAAAACTGTTGTTCTTAGATATCCCAGGTGATATTTTTCTAAGATGGCACCAGGTCATCTAGTTCCATGTGATCTGAAAGAATTTTGAGGCATCCATAGACTCTACATGTTTCAGGGTATGCCTTGTCTTCTGCCAAGAAACAATGGATTCTCTTCTTAACCTCAATCCAGCTGCATCCAGGATTCTTTCTCCTTCCTAGCTTTTTCATCTTTAGCCTCATCTTGCCAACCTCATCCCATCTCTTGGCATAGGCATACATTTTTGATAAAGTTATGTAAGTTGATATATCATGAGGATCTTTCTTAATGAGCAATCGTCCAATATGCTGCCCAAGTTCTAAATTTTTGTGCAAATGGCATGCAGAAAATAATGTGCTTAACAAGTTAACATCCTCGCTGATTTCAGGAGTATTTTTCAGAATCTTGTAAGCTTCATCCAGTCTCCCAGCACGTCCAAGAAGATCAATCAAGCAAGAGTAGTGTTCAATCACAGGTTTAATACAATGTTTCGTGGTCATCTCATTGAAGTAATTATAGCCTTCATCAGTTAATCCCGCGTGACTGCAGGCTGATAAAACTGCAAGGAAACTTACCTTGTCTGGTTTCACATTCTGCTGCTGCATTTCTCTGAAAAGTTTCAACGCTTCCAAACCATGGCCATGAGATCCACGGGCATCAATCATAGTGGTCCATGATACAAGATCCTTCTCTGGCAACTTCCTGAAAACATTAAGGGCTTCGTTCATGGCACCACACTTAGCATACATGTCAAGAAGTGCTCCCATGACTGCTCTATCATTATCTAATCCATGCTCAAGGATGCACTTGTGAATTTCCTTACCCTTCTCTAAGGCAGCTAATTGCGAGCAAGCTGACAAGGTACCAACGAATGATGCAGCATTCGGTTTTAAGTTGGCTACTTCCATGTCATCGTAGGTGTCTAATGCTTTCAAATAATTGCCTACTGCTACATATCCAGATATCATCACATTCCAACAAACCACATCTGTTCTTGGTGTCCTTTTAAAAAGAGTTTCAGCTGACTGAATCCTTCCACACTTGAAGTATAGGTCAATAAGTGCACTGTCAACGAAGGTATCAGCCTCAATTTTGTTTCTTATTATATAGCCATGCATGAACTTTCCATGTTGTAGTTGGGCAGATCTTACGCAAGCCATCAATACACTACTTATAGTAGTTAGAGTTGGTTTAGTACATTCTGCATTCATCTTTCTGAAAAGTTCAACGCACACTCGGCTATCGCCTATTGAGCTGTATCCTGCTATCATGGAATTCCAAGCAACAACAGTTTTTGTCGTCATCTGCTCGAAAACATTCTTCCCCATCTCTAAACAACTACATTTAGCATACATGTCAATGAGAGCCGAACTGACATAACCATCCAACTCAAACCCGTTTCTCACCAATTCCTCATGAATTCGCTTCCCTCTTTCAAAATCCGAAAGCCTGGCACAGGATGCAATAGCAGTTGTCAATGAAACTGAGTTTGGCTGAAACCCAGATTCCTTCATCTTCTCATACAATTCCAAAGCTTTCTCGGCTTTCCCACCTTGATAAGAGCAAGAGATGACCGCATTCCAACATGCAACATCCCTTTCAGGAATTTCGTCGAACAACAGTATAGCACGCCCATAAAGATTGCACTTGGCGTACATGCCCACGAGAGAGCTACCGACAACAACATCGTCAGCAAGACCCAATCTTATCAACTGGGCATGCAACATTGTTCCATAATGTACTCTAGTTAATCCACCGCAAGCCTTTAACACACTGGGGTAACTAAAACTATCAGGCTTCAAATATGGGTGTAGCAGTAAACTACCAAAAAGCTCAAGAGCATCAATGTACATATAATTCTTGCAGTAAGCAGCCAAAAGGGCATTCCACAAAGAGATGTCAAAAGGGTTCTCTATGCTTCTGAAAACAAGCTTAGCAGAGTCATAGCTTTGACAAGAGAAGTAAAGATTTATGAGGTTCTTGCACAAGGCAATGTTGTCATGCAAGCCAAGAGTGACCACTTTTTGGTGGATAAGTCGGCCCTGAAGTAGCAACTTAGAATCGATGCACTTTCTTAAGATAGACAGTAGCTTAGACGCGTCCATAATATAATTACGATTTGCTTAACATGCGACCGTAACAAGTAGTAACGTTTCTCCCAAATATGACATGACAGCATATAAAGGATAATTTAGTCCATTAAAATTTGATGGTGTCCATTTAAAGTCAATACCATGTCAAATTTTCTATCTTCTTATACAACTAAATTAATGCAAACTATATAAACATAAGAAAATAGAAGCTGTTGAGAAAAAAAAAAAAGACAAACTGGCCTTCGGTTGAATCGCCCAAATAGAATGACCTTTCAGGAAATAAATATGTAGCCATTGGATCCATAAGGTTTGCTTATCCTCTAGGATCTACCAAAGGCGCTTGAGAATCAAGGAGCGATTAGCAAGTTTAACGGGCAAAAACAGTAAAGAGAAAAGAAAGGCTTCAGGAGTTTTGGCATATACAACAAGAGAAGTATATGTTTGTACATTGATACTTGCACTAAATCTTAACAAGCATTGAATTTACTAGGGGTTAAACTACTCTTACTAACATTGAATTGGATTAGTAAAAGATTATTGTTAAGTAAAGTAGACTGACCTCTCTCTAACTTCAATTTCCCGCCTATTTGCTTTTTCCCTTTATGTCCTTCCCAACATCCGAGCGTTCCTTACTCCAACCCAAAAACACCCGGTAATTTCGTCTCTTCCAGGGGCTTTTTCAGGGCAACAGAAGTCTCCCCTAGGATGGGAGATCCGACACCAATGTCGAGCTCCTTCCCTCCCCTTTCGTGGGAGCTGGTTACTAGCCAGAGTAGAGATAACATAGCGTTGGTGAATGGAAATGCCCAGGCGTCTGCAGCACTAGGGGTGGCTCGTGGAGAGAGAAGGTAGGATTCCAGAAATCTCCAGGTAAACTCAAATATTACCCCAATGTGTTGCAAGATGGAATCATGTCTCCTCCGATGGAATTGTTACGTGCTGGTGCCAGAGCTTGGTCTCATGCCCTGGTTGTTTTTTTTTGGGTCCAAACGTCTAGTGTTCCCGATGGTGAATGCGTGGGCTAGAGCCAAATGGAGTAATAAAGGGTTTGAGAAAGCTATGCTCATGGAGGATGGGTCAATCTTATTCAAGTTTTCTGTGAACTCCATTTTAGGTGAAATTCTTGAGTTAGGGCCTTGGCACATCGGAGACTAGCCCTTGTTTTTAAGGCAATGGAGACCTGGACTGGGATTAGATAGGGGATCAGTTGAGGTGCTGCCAATTTGGGTACAATTCCATGGCCTTTCGATGGAGTATTGGACGGTAGAAGGGTTAAGTCATTTGGCTAGTGGATTAGGGAAACCGATACGCAGACGGCTGCCATGGACAGAATCGAATACTCCAAGATATGTGTGGAAGTGACGAAGGATGCTGAATTACCTGATACAATGTCCATATTGAGACTTGGTGAGACTGGTGAGTTGGTTAGTGATCGCATTTCTTTAACTTATCCATGGAAGCCTAATATGTTGGCAAAGCAGTGGGTAGCTACAGGGCGTTTGTTTCAGTCCAGTTGATAAGAAAATCTGATGAAGGAGGACAGGGGTAAGGAGGAGTAGGGAAGCAAGTTGGGTCATGATAAAGGCCCTGGGAGAGTGATGACGATGGAGTTGGGTGGAGAGCGCTCGAGACGGAGTCAAAGGAACGTAGGTGCCGGGGATACTGATCTGGTGAGGAGCAGGCCACAGACGCTGTTTGTGCAATTTGAGCAAAGGTCAAAGGTGTGCACAACAATGGCAGGATTAAGGAGAGCTGGGACAGACAGCGGTCAAGAAGCAATAGTGTAGCCCCATTGCTCACAGAATCTTCAAACTTCTGATATTCAATCTGCAAAGGAGGGGCAGGCACTTAGCGCTAATGGGGAGGGTGCAATGGTGGAGTTACTGAAGCAAGGAGGAGCAGCTAAGGTGGACGCAGAAACTAGAATCAGTACAGGGCAAGAGACAGGCTCACCATTAGAGGCTGGGGAGATTACTCAGCATACAGTTGGGCTGAATAAGGGTTTGATGGCCAAGAAGAAGAGTAAAAAGAAAAAGCACAAAAGGATGATATCCCCTAAGTGCCATTTTTGAGATGACGTTTTTAGTATGGAATACGAGGGGGTTGAATGACCCCCAGAAGAAGATGATGGTCAAGTAGGTAGTAGCGGACTATCACCCTTACTTAGTAGGTCTGTTGGAGACTAAAATCAAAGCTTCGGTTGATAGAAAGAATTTAGATTTTTTGGCGAAACAGTAGAGGCTCATTTCTAATCTTGATTACCATTATAACGGGAGGATCCTATGCTGGTTTAATGTGGATAAGGTGGAAGTTCAAGTGATTAAGATGGGGATACAGTTTATGCATCTGCAATGTAATGTGCCTAGGAAGGGTAATTTTGTGGTTACTTTAGTTTATGCATCCAATTTTGCTTTTCCAAAGAGTTGAACTGTGGTCAGAATTGAAGAAATTTTAGGCTGGATTGCAAGGCCCATGGTTGGTAGCAGGAGATTTTAACTATTATCTTAATTCGATAAAAGTTGAGGGTCGTGTGCATTTTCATGGAGGAGCCGACGGAGAACTTCAGCAGCTATTTCGTCACACTGAGTTGGTTGATCTCAGAGGTGGGGGTAGATGGTACACGTGGGAGTATAAACAAAAGGGGAATATATTCATTCGGAAGAAGCTCGATAATGCTTTGGTAAATCAACAGTGGCTTAGTTCTTTCCAGCTTGATTTAGCTGTGTTTGGCGAACCAGGGCTATCGGATCATGCGACCATTCTCATACAACACCCATATACTGAAACTAGGGCTGGGGACCCTTTTCGTTTCTTTAATGGCTTACTCCGAGTGGAGGGTTTTATGGAGACGATTGTGCAAGTTTGGCAGACAGATTTCGAGGCTATAAAGCTTTCCAACTGATGCAGAAATTGAAGCTGGCCAAAAGAGTTATCAAGGAGTTTATCAAGAGTCGAACTAGGAATATTAATGAGTTGGGTACCCAATTGGTTGATATCTAGAAGCAGTGCTATGCGGAGCCTATTAATGAGAGGTTGAGGGTTGTTAAGACTGATATTATACATAAGTATCAGGAGGCTCTAAAGTTAAATGAATCTATTCTAAAGCAAAAAGCTAGGCAAAATTGGATTAAAGAGGGTGATTGCAACTCTAAGTTTTTTCATGCGGCCATCTTAGCTCGACGAAATGTCAACAACATCACAGAATTTATAGATGAGGCAAGTAATTCTATTAGTGGGCATGAACCAGTGGCTACACGTGTTAGGGAGTTCTTTATGCAATTGATGGGTAATGTAGTAGATTCGGAGACTGGTTTTGGAGTTCGGAATGTACTGGAGTTTTCTCCGAGTCCAAAAAGTATGGAGAGCTTACTTGCCCCTGTTTCGGCTCATCAAGTGAAGAAGGCCTTGCTCCGCCTTAATGGATCCAAAGCGCTCAGTCCGGATGGCTTTTCAGCTGGGTTTTTTCAACATACCTGGAGTATCCTTGGTCAGTTGTTCTTAGAAGCAGTACTGGAGTTCTTTGCTTCAGGGAAATTGCTACAGGAGATCAACCACTCCTATATATGTTTGATTCCAAAAAAGGAGAGACCGGAAGGATTACTGATTATTGTCCAATCTCGTGCTGCAATATGGTGTATAAGGTTATTGCCTCTCTTTTGGGTTAGCGTTTAAGGGAGTTTTGGCTAAAGTAGTTAGCAATGCTTAAGGAATGTTTCTTCCTTCTTGAAGTATTGACGATAATATTCTGTTATTGCAAGAGTTGTTGGGGGAATATCATTAAGGTAAGAAGGTAAAAAATTGCGCTTTGAAGATAGATTTGTATAAAGCTTATGACACGATTGGGTGGGGCTACCTGAGGGGCTGCTTGCAGGGGATAGGTTTGCCCGCACAGTTCTGCCATTGGATTTTGCAATGTGTACAAACTACCTCGTTGAATGTCCTTATTAATGGGATTCCTACGAAGCCATTTAGGATTCGCAGAGGGATTAGGCAAGGGAATCCTCTGTCTCCTAACTTATTCACGCTAGCGATGGTTTTTCAAGACTATTGAATAAAATGGTGCAATGTAATGGGTTATTTCAATACCATTATCTTTGTTAGGAAATGACTTTGTCTCACCTTCTGTACGCGGATGATCTAATTTTATTGTGCAAAGCTGATCAGCATGTGCTACAAATGATGATTAATTTGCTAGACACCTTTTCCAAATGGTCGGGCATGAAAATGAATCGATAGAAGAGCAGTATTTATATATCAGCCGATGTTCATAATCGAGAGCAGCTTAGCGGACTGGTGGGGTTGGCACTTCAAAGTTTACCGTTTAGGTACCTGGGAGTGCCAATCACGATCAGCAAGCCAAGGTATTTGGAATTTCTCCCTTTGCTGGAAAAATTGAAAAGGCACATTAATGCATGCGGAATCGATTTCTTTCCTTTGCTGCGAGGGTTACCCTAATTATTTTTGTGCTGAATAGTATGCATGTGCATTGGGCTGCTCATATAATTCTTCCGAAAATAGTTATAAGAGAAATGGAAAAGATATTGAAGACCTTCTTATGGATGGGCAAACATGATAAATGTAAGGGAGCTAAAGTCAAGTGGAGCGAGATTGTAAAACCCAAGAAGCAAGGGGATTTGGGCATAATTTTGATAACTCAGATGCAACAAGTTTTGCTTATGAAACGTATTTGGCGATTATTCATTGACAGAGAAGCGATGTGGGTTAAAAGGGTACAGGTATATCGGTTCAATCGGCAGAGTTTCTGGCAACTTCAAATGAAATCCAAACATTCTTGGATTGTTAAAGGTTTGATGCAAGTCAGAGATGTGGTGTACCCTGTTATTAAGTGTAGAATCGGTGAAGGAGAGGAAGTGAATTTTTGGTTTGATAATTGGCATGAATCTAGTCCTCTTTGGTTGAGACAAGACTTGGTTGGTTTTAGAAACAGAATTTCCAAGGTGGAATCATTGGCAGTGGTGGTTCGGGCGAGGGAGAGATGGAGTAGATGCATATTTGGCCATGCACTTGAGTCGGTTTTGAATAGGGTACGGTTGAGTAATGCTCAGGATAGGTGGATTTGGACAGCCAACCATAATGGGACGTTTACATCAAAGTCAGCACAAGCAATTTGAAGAGGTAGGACAGAAGAGGTTTCATGGGTGGGGTTAGTGTGGCAATAGGTACTTTATCCTAAAGCGGCATTTTTAGTGTGGTTGTCTATTCAAAATTGGTTGAGAACAAAAGATAGATGGTTTGGTACTTTTGATCCTATTTGTGTATTGTGTAAATTAGTTAATGAGAGTAGAGATCATTTATTTTTTGATTGTGGCTACACCAAATCGGTGTGGAATAGAATTATGCATTTTCTAGGTAGAATCCCCTCCTCATACCAGTGGAGTGAGGTGGTAGTAGAGGTTATACAGGAAACCCATTCAGGACGGATAAATGGTCTTATTTTCAAGACTTCATTTCATATGGTGATTTATAATTTATGGAGGGAGAGGAATCGACGATTATATAAGCATGAAGAGCGACACAAATATAAGCTAGCAGATTGCATTGTTAACTTGATTAGGGAGGCTCTTATGGCACATGGGAAGCATGAAGAAGTAAGTTTAGCAATGAGAGGACGCTGGAACCTTTAGCCGTTGTGAGGCTAAGATGTTGTTAGTGGATGTAATTATTTTCGTTTTCGAGTTGTAGGATTGTACATTGTAGTTTTCGGTGTTTTTTGGTAATATAATTTCTTAAAATTCCAAAAAAAAGTAGACTGAAAACTCAATTGAGTTACAACTTTCTAAAAGAACTCATTTCCCTTATATCAACCTATTTGTTGGCACTGAAAATAACACTCTAATGGAAGTTATAGTCCATGACAGACAACTTTAATGTCGTGTGATTTAATATTAAGATGTACATAATTGTATCTTATATTATACACTCGCATTTATGTATAAATTTCTGTAACTTCGTCACAAGAAATGCAAGCAAAAGACTTTTCAATTTACATACTTAATCATAATATCAAAGCTCACAAACTTATCCTTTTACACTAGTGCATATTCATCTCAAACACCAAAATCATAGTGGTTGTGATCTATGGGTTGGATTAGAAAGACACTTCATGCAACAATCCAACTTTTAGCCATCTCATCTATGGAGAAAATTTCATATCTTGAAGAAGGGCTCAACACTAGTCAATGAATATCTCCCTAATATTTCACGTACTGCTCATGACCTTGCCACCAATATAGACAACATTTCAAATGATGATCTCATTCTTTTCACCTTAAACAGTCTACCTCCAAACTACTAATCATTCATCACCATTGTTGAACATCAAGAAACACCCATATCCTCAGACGAACTTTGAGTAAAACTCCTCATCTATGAGCATTGTCTCTAATCTTACCACTCCCCCCATCAACTGATGAGCATTTACCACCCCTACACTAATAATCATATCAATAGAGGGCACGATGACATTAGGGGTTAAAAAGGATGACCTTATTATCCTACGAACCCTAAATGCTTCTGGATTAATTTTTGGATCAAATGTTCAAATGGTGCATTCAAATAGCTCAAAAGGGCCAATGGTGCATTTTTGATGTATTTCTTCAAGTAGGCTTGTGTCTTTTTCGACCCCAAATGGTGCATTCAAATAGCTCAAACGGGCAGTGGTGCATTTTGGATGTATTTCTTCAAGTAGGCTTGTGTCTTTTTTAGCCTCACTCACTCTCCTTTTGATCCATCCACCAACCACAATTTGGAGAGATTTATATGTTTTTTATGTATGTAATTTAGATCTAATTATTTTTAATACTCTCATTTTTTTCCATCTCATTATTTTACTCTAGTCTAGACCCAAAAATATTACTTCTTTAACGTTTCTAATTATAATAATAAACCACCATCCCAACTTCAAATTTACTAGAAATGGGGACATATTAACACCTACTGTTATTTTGGATATTTTGAATCTCGAAATCATCTACTTGATCTTCAATTGATCCCCAAGCTCTTCCTATGACCTTCACTGTGGTGAATATTCAAAACCTTGTGACAATTCACAATTTACTTCCAATACTATTATTGGATGGTTACTTGACATTGGTGCTTCTTCTTACATGACATCAAACTCTCAACTTGTGGAATCAAAAATACTATATAATTGTCCAAATCAAGTGATTGTTGGTAATGGTTACACACTTCTTATTTTCTCTATTGGTAATTTTACTTTTCCTATTCCGGTTTGTCCACTTCACCTTACTGATGTTTAGGTTGCTCCCTAAGGCTATATTTGGTTGGGAGTTTTATAATAGAATAGAATGGAATGTAATATTATTCCATCGTTTGAGATGAGGTTTTATAATAGAATGGAATGAGATGAAATGGAAGAGGAAGGTTTCATATTACATCACATTCCATCCTAAACAGTAAAAATAAAAAATCTCCAATTTGGGGGGTTTAGGATGGAATATAAAATGATAAACAACTTTACACGATACTATATTATAAACCCTTCATCCAAACAACATTTCACTATATTACATTATGAACCATTCCATCCCTCCAAACAACAATTTTCTCATATTACATTCATTTACGTTCCATTCCATTATAAATCATTCCATTCCATTAAAAACTTTACATCTAACCGGAGATAGCCTAACTTACTACTAACATGATCTTTATTGCCAAATTTGTCAAAGATAATTCCTCTCTTACTAAGTTTAACTCCTTAAGGTATATTGCAAAGGATCCTCACACTAAGACACTACTCCTTGCTAGTTTCATCCATAACAGTTTCTATCTTATGAAGATTCCTTTGAACTTTAAAAATCATGTTGCTCTAATTATCACTCATGTTCCGCTCAACCTCTAGCATCAACATCTTGGTCATCCTTATTCAGTAACACTTTGTCTCATATTTTTCTACAAAATCCAATGTAAAATTATTGTATCTCTTTTCTTAAAAGGAAACGTACTAGAATTCCATTTCCATTATTTTCTTGTGTCTCTATTAGTCCTTTATAACTTATTCACTGATGTATATGGATATTTCGCTTAATTCATAAATCTTAAGCTCTTTCTCAGTTTTAGACTTTCAAAACAACAATTGAAAATCTTACTGCTATCACCATTAAAAGTTTTTAATGCAATGGAGCTTCTAAACTTATTAAAGGTACTTTTGTTCAATTTCTCAATTCGCATGGAATTACATTATTGTACATATTTTCCTTGTATTCCTCGTATCTTCTCTAACTTTGTCACTTATTATACCATCACTCGTAATTCTCACACTCCTAATTCCACTTTCTTTACCAATGCCAACAAATTTCTTCATTAATGCTAAGCCATGCTTAACGAGTTCAACAATCTTCATTACAAGCATACTTGGACTCTATTTCCTCCACCCTTAAATGTTAACATTTTAGGTTGTAAATGGGTTTACAATTACAACTACAACTAAATTGATGAGATTACAATTACAACTAATCACATACACTTTAAGGAATGAAAATATGGACACTAGATATTTAACTAAAATTGATACATGTTATTACCCACCTCCCCTTTAAGTTGTTGTATGATTACATCGAATGCCCAACTTGTAAAGAAAGTAATCAAACTATTTCTTGCCCAATGGTTCAACAAAAATGTTGGCTAGTTGCTCAAATGAATGTGTATAAGTTATGGCAATATTCCCTGTATGAATTTCATCTCGCACAAAATGACAATCGACTTTTCTAGAGAAATAATACGAGTAGTTTAACTAGATATATTATACCAAAGATAATAATCAATATTTATGTAACTTTTTAATTGTAAGTAATTTTAATGCCCTAACACCACTGTATTTTCAACTGTGTTTTAAACAAGCACATCATAAAAATAATAAATTTTGGAAATTTGAAAGGATATGCTAATTTTAGTTAGATTAAGAAATCCTAATTTTAATTGAATTAAGGAATATTACAGATATGCTAATTGGACACGAAATCCTAATTTTATTTGGATCAAGGAATGCTAATTCTAATAAGATTAAGTGGACTTTGTATCATTGCTATATATATGTAAGAATCTCATTAACTATTTCAACTTCTTTAATGAATTTCTATTCCAAACAATAACACCTACCCCATAACATCACTGGTAGGAATAACATGAGTAAAAAAAAAAGACAATGGTAATTACTTAAAAATGTATCACCTAGTTGTCAAATGTTTTCTACTAATGATAAGTTGTTTGATTGCTTATACAGAAAGGTCAACTATACACCAATGCCCTTTAAAAATCTATAATGTTGATAAAGAGTTTTAGGGAAGAATTTTTATCATTCATTAAAGATGAGAAAAGTACAATATATACTCCTTAGACTTCCTTCGTAAGACTCCTAAAACTGATAGGATTATAATTACAATTACTCTCCCTTAAGTTGGTGCATGAAGACCTCGAGCATCTAACTTGTTAAAAAAGTATTCAAAATATTTCTTATGCAGTGCTTTGGTAAAGACGTCAACAAGTTACTTAGACGAATTATCATAAACTATGGCAATATTCTGTACATGAATTTCATCTTGCATAAAATGATTTCTTTAGAGAAACAATACCAATAATAAAATAATTATGAAATATAAAGATCCTATTCTCATAGTAGATGATATGCTTGATAAGTTATATAGTGCATGCTTATTTTCTAAAACTAATATAAACTCTCGTTACTATCAAATTAAGATTAGAGAGGTGGTGAATGGAAAACTACTTCTAAAGCTAAATATAGTTTGTATGAGTGATTAGTAAAACCTTTTGATTTAACTAATGCACTGAGTACTTTTATAAGATTAATGGACCATATTTTACATAAATTCTTATGGAATTTGTAGTTGTGTATTTTGATGACATTATTATCTATAGTAAGATCTTAGATGAATATATTGAGCATTTAAGAAAGGTTTTACATGTTCTTAGGCAGGAAAAACTACTTTCAATTTTGAAGAAGTGTTTTTTTAACCTAATAGGTTATATTTCTTAGTTATATAACCTAATAAGGAGAAAGTGAGAGCTTAGAGTGGCTAACACCAAAAATAGTAAGTGAATTTAGGAGTTTTTGTTAATAGTTTAGCTAGTTTTTATGAGAGGTTTGTTAAGTATCTTCGCATAATTATGATACCTTTGGCCGAGATAGTGAAAAAGAGTGTTAGGTTTAAGTGGAATAATGATCAAGAGAAACCTTTTAACTTGTTGAAAGTGAAGTTAAGTTCATCTTTATTAGCTTTATCTAACTTTGCCAACCCTTTTAAAATTGAGTGTGATGCTTCGAGTATAGGAATTAAGGAGATCTTGATGCAAGATGGAAAACTAATAACATATTTTAATGAGAAATTTAGTAGGGCAACCTTGAACTATAGATGTATGCATCAGTGAGAGATTAGAGATATAACAGCAATATTTATGGCCTAAGAAGTTTGTGATACTTATAGATCATGATTTATTAAAATATATTTGAGATCAAAGTAAATTGAGTAAGAGACAAGTTAAATGGATAGAGTTCATATAGAATTTTTCTTATTTGGTAAAATATAAATAAGATAAGAAAAACATAGTTATTAACACATTATCTAGGAGACAGATTTTGTTAAGTTCTTTACATACTAAATTGATGGTTTTTATACATATTAAAGATTTATATGTTGATGATCTTGATTTTGATAATGTGTTTAAAGCATATGGGCATTTTGCATTTTGAAAGTTCTATATGTATGAAGGATATTTGTTTGTGGATAATCAATTATGTGTTCTTAATAGTTTTTAAGGGAGCTATTTATAAGAGAATCACATAGAGGAGGCATAACGGGATACTTTTAAGTTAAAAAGACTACTAAAATTTTGAGTGAGAATTTATTTTGACTAGGAGAGATGTAACGGGAGTGTGTGAAAGAAGTGTTATATATAGGCATGTCAAATTTAAATTATAACCTATAAATCATACGCACCTTTACCTATACCTAATGAATTATGGGTAGATCTCTGATGAATTTTGTTTTAGGTTTACCCAAGTCAAGAAATGGTAAGTTTCAGTTTTTGTAATGATAAATAGGTTTTCTAAAATGATTCTTTTTATTGTATTTCATAAAACTAATGATGCGTCTTACATTGATAAATTATTTTTAAAAGAGAATATTATATTATATGGAGCTCTTAGAACCATTGTTTTGGATATTATGTAAAGTTCTTAAGTTACTTTCAAAAGACTTTATAGGGAAAGTTGAGCATATTTTTTTCAAACTTATCATCCACAAATCGATAATCAAACTAAGGTAGTTAATAGGACTCTAAATGCCTTATTAGGTGTTATTGTTAATCTTAGAACTTAGGAAGAGACTTTGCCTTTTATTGAATTTTCTTATAATAGGACTGTCCATATCATAATTGATTATTATCCTTTAAAGATTAATTATAGATTTTCCTCAATATCTCCTTTAGATTTTGTACTTATTTCTTTAGCTAAAAAAAGTTACCTTAAATGGTAAAAAAAAGTTAAATTGACAAAGCTTTATAAAAAGGCAAGCATGAACATTGAGAAGATGATATAATATTACATTATGCAATCTAACAAGTGGAGAAGAAGTGATAATTGAACCCAAAGATTGGGTTTGGATACAACTAAGGAAAGAGTAGTTACCAAACAAACACAAATCTAAGAAACAATTTATAGGAGGTGGAAGTCATAAAAGAGTTAACAACAACACTTACAAGATTGACTTGCCAAGTGAGTATAGCATTTATATTGCATTTAATGTTAGTAATTTATCTTATTTTGATTTTGTAGATGAAGATGCTAATTTGGAGAATCGTTTTGAAGAGAGAGAAAATGATGGGAATCAAACATCTATTTCTCAAGCTCTAAAAATTGTTGGAGATTCATTAAAGAACGTTAGAGGACCATTGATAAGGAGGAGTAAAGAAAACAAGAATAAAGAAACTCTCAAATTATCTAATCGTAGATTTTTACACAAAGAATGAACCTTTTCTACTTTAAGAGATGAAAGTCGAGCTTATAATATTGATTTAAGTGAAAGAGCAAGTTTCAGAAGAAGCTAATAGAACATAATTGGTGCCAATATTATGTTGGAGACAAATGCCAATATTTTTTGCTAATTTTTGGAAGTTGAGAAGCAAAATGTAATTAGCTAAAGGCAAATTAGTGTAACACATCAGTTTTGTGTTAGTTTTATAGACGAGGGAAACAAAAGTAAACCAAAACCAAAGTGATCCTTGTATCTGGTATCAAACTTGTTTATAGAAAGCACTAATAAAGTTCCAGAATATAAACGATGTCAGTGCTTCTTAGACAAGCACTAGACTGGAAGTTTAGTTACATTAGATTTTTATTATATCATAATTTATTTCCTTTTAAAACTCTTTTGGGATTTTATGCTTATAAAAGGATTTTTTATTGATGTAATTAAGGATATTACTATTAATGATCAATCTAATACACTAGAAATTTCTATTTAATTTTTAAAGAAACTCTTGATTTAGGTTCTCAATTATCTTGTGATTTTATCTTGCTTATTAGTAGTGATCAAATCTTATCACACTCAACCATATCTTTTATATGATCATGGTGATTCATATCATATACTTTACTTCTTTTTGTTAGAGGATTTGGCTTAAAACCATCTTCTGGGGCATGACATAGATGTTGACACAAGTATGGTAAAAAGGTAAGAACTTGATTTTTCTATGGAACTAAAAGTGAACCCTTAACTCTGGCTCTAAGGTAGAAGAAATAGATTATGATGAGAGAAGGAATATACTCAAATTCTAACATTACGGAAAAAAAAGAGAGAGAAAGAGCTATAAACTAAGTTAATTTTGAGTGCATTCTTGAATCAAGCTTGGCTTGACAAAACAACCAATAATCATATTCATATTAGCATTGACTCTCACTAGTTATATTAGTGAGAGTCATATGACTATGCTTTATATACAATTTGTTTATGAAGGATTTTAATATAATCTCTATAGGAAATGCAATCTTTATGATATGGTACATAACCTTGTATGTTAGACAAAAGTAAATGGTTATAGTGGCTTACACTTGTAACTCCTTTTTTGTCGAGCTCATTTATCTCTTTTAACTTATTTTTCCTTAGCCCATTCAGAATATCATATTATGCTAACAAATTATTCACTCTCTATTGCTATTATTTGAAATTCTTAGTTCCATTAAACTTCTCCATTTCAAAACCTTATAATTGAAGTTATTGTCATCTCAATTACTTTATGATACCAATTGTTGGGAAATATTTTAACCCAATTGAGTATAGCTACATCCTTAAGAGCCAAAAGCGACTAATTTTACTATTAAATCGAAAACTCCACCTTATAAAGAATATATATATATATATAGATTAAGTTTATAAAAATATAATTAATTGTAAATTTTAACTAGTACAGTTTTAGGTAACTTGCCATTTATCAAACTCAACCTAAATTAAAATTGACTATAATAAAATCTATAACATTTCCAAAGTCTGAAATTCACCAAAAATGCACTTAAAGATAAGGTTGTCGGTTGCAAACATGTCCTACATATGGATACAGGTCCATGTCTTAGATAGTAGATCTTACTACTTTTTTGCATGCATGAACACATACTTTAACATATCCTACATATTGATTTGTAGTGACAAAATTAAACTAACATTAATTACTTTTTTTGTATTTTAAATTATCTTTAAACTTTGTGTGGTTTTGTTTAGTCTATATCAACTTTAACGGAGTTATACCTTATTTTAAGCACATATAAACGAAAAACTAAAAAGAAATATAACAATCATGCTTTCAAATTTACAAATTAGCATCAACTCAAATTTATATGTCGACTTGTTTGTTAAGTCTCTAGAATTAGGAAATAGTTCATAACCATTGGCACTATCATTATTCAATTGTTGAAAGGCAAGCAATAACAAGCTAATTTACAACCTTTACATAACTGCTGGCTGTCACCTATGTATTTAGCTTCCAAGGTATGTAATATTTTCTGCCTAAGTGAACGTATCACTTAGGACTCCATGAACTGTGAAGTTGGTGGACTCGTTTTGGTTTTCTCCATGCCTGCAAGACTCTGAAGTTATATTAACAATGCAACATAATTGGAACACAGTACCATTATGTGAAAGAAAACAATAAATTTGACACGGGAAAGGATCATCAAGACGGATAAGCAAGGAAGAAGGTGTTGTTGTAAGGGAAGTATGAGACTTCTGAGGTAAAGAATATATTCTTGGTGATACGTACCATAGGCACCACGAATCTCCACTTCTCGCCATTCTTGCACAAGTGCACAGCAACAACACATCAGATGTGAGAGGAAATCATCAACAAAGCCACCCTGTTAAAGAAAACAGTTCAGAAAAACACCAAATACCAGGATTCAGAGCAGGAAAACAAAAGTTAGAATAATTACCGTGATATTGAACATGCTTCGAAGCTTCCTCCGAATGCAGCAAGTGTAGCAGCAACACGACAGTATCAATGAATAGGCCATCAATTCATTGCATGTTTCAGCTGAAGCTGAAGATTGTAGAAATGGACTGTATAAGCTTCACATGATATCAAAGCATGAATATCCTTCCATTGAAGAAAATAATTCTTTGATCTGCAACCATATCCCAATCCCCATCCCCTATATTGCATCTACATCCATTCCGAATAACCTCAACTAATGCCTTACTTTTGCTTACTCGCCAAAGTAGTCATACAGAGGTTCCATAAACCAATTATCCAGACTATCCCAACTTCAATTATAAAATGCAGCAATGAATATAAAATCGTTGATTGCGGGTTATAAACATAGTCACTTACACACGTGCCTATTATTTGCTACCGTAGCAATCTTGGAGAGCGTACCACAAGGATAAAAGAAAGTCTTTAGACCTGCAGATTGAAAGGAGGCTATAAGAATGACAAGTACCCGAGGTGTAAATCATGTGATTTAATAGTAGATCCTGCTATTCTTAGGCCATATCCATAAGAAAACATTTATTCTTCATGACATTTCTACACTACTAGATCCACGTTTCAGCCGCAGCCTAGACACTCTAGTTTAAATCTCCCAAAAATATCAACTTCTTATCTTCATTCAGAACATTTGATGCTAAGTTGCTAAAAGTTGCACCGAGCAAGAGACGTTGTACTATTTGACAAAATCAGCAAAATGGGACTTATTAGCTATTCTTTTTCACTTTAATTCACAGCAGAAAATGAGACTGCACGTGCCGACATACTGTGTCAGAAATGAAAGGACGGCATTCAATCAGGAGGTTGATTTTGGGAAGTAAGGATAACAATATAACAAAACACAAAACAGAAGCATGTTCTGAATGTTTAGGAAAAAATGAATCATCAACAATCATTAATTTGGGCAAATAGTGGCTAATGGAGAACAAAACCAAAAGGGTTTTAGGAGCCATACATAGAGAAGGTTCAGAACAACACCCAAGTAAATCAGTATGCCATTCTTCATCCTGATATGAACCTCTACTTGACAGAAGTTCTTGTCCTGATGATACCGAGGAGTTATTTCTGTAAAGAGAAGCATATCATCAGACTTCTTGAAAAACCTTGTTTAGAACCCATCAAGGTCATGAGTTCAATGTAATTCAAGTCATCTTCATAGCAATCTTTAGGCAGGACGAAATGTAAAAGAAACTGAAAACAGGCCAAGTCATTTTAGCATATCAAACCTGGTACAGTAACGATTTTCAAGGTTTTAGAACAACCAATTTCTTGGATATATATCATAACGGGTTTATCTCCATATAACTGATAAAAGATTTTCATGACCTGAAACAATAATGCCACCAAACTGAAGTTTCTCAGTTAGAAAAATGATTCCAAAAGATTTCTAACCTTGAACTCACACGAGAATCACTCTTCTTTTGATAGATTTCATCGGGTGATTGGTATTTCTGACTAGCATCTGAGTAATTAGACGCCAGTTTTTTGGAACCCTTTTTAGGTGAGATCTTTTCAGGAATATAATTTGTGGCCATCGTCTCGGTGACCTCGATCAAATGCTGAATAAATTCACATTGATTCACATCCAAATTAGCTTGTGATTGTTGTAGTTCAAGCTGAAGCTTCTCATTTTCTTTTTTAAGAGCTTCATTAAAACATAAGTTTGGATAGGAACATGAAAGAGTTTTTTTCAACACTGTTGTGTGATCTTTTGAGGGTTCTGGTTTTAAGATGACATCTTGCACCCTTCTGTCCTCTTCATCAAGCGTGTACTCACACTGATGTTTTTCTATGTCTTCCAGCCTCTCCTGTAGATGAGCATACAAATCATTGTCTATCTTTAATCAGGTACCGAAAATATGCATAAGTTGAAGCAAATTACATTCTTGAGCCTAGGTCTGCAGTCAAACAAAGAAAAATGAGAGTTTGTATTTTTCATCACTTAAGAAAGTTTTTAGGGGGCTGGCGATTAAAAACAAAGTAACCAAGTTCCAAATTAATGAATTATAACCCCTGGAGACTCTTGGATATTCCCATCAAATGTCAATTATGAGTTCCAAATATCAAAATGATAGTAGGAATTGACATACATTGCAAGTCTCAGTTTAATAATTTTGCCTGAAATATGTGAACGAAATTAAGACAAGACTACAGTGGTAACTCTTCAGTGATCTTTCTCTGAATAGATCAATGACCCTCCGAATCACAATGCAAACGGTAAGACCAAAGTGATACCTCATGAAATCTATATGAATTCAGGATTCATTACTTTTTTAACAAAAATGTGATTGTGTAACAAAGAAAATCCTTATATATTTGCAGCAAGAAGAACATGGAAAACAGAAACAAATATAAAAATCCAAGCAAGTATCCAAAATAAGGACAAGAAATTTGATACCCGAACTCGAGCATTGTCGACCAGAGTAATCAGGGGAACAAGGCGCAAATATCGTTCAATCTCATTCTGTGCCTTCCTGAATTG
>JANSVB020000177.1:1179652-1197754 GCA_025504935.2 Erythroxylum haughtii
GGCATTTCAGCCCGATTACAAACCAAAATATCAAATGTCAAGTACAAAGTAAGTCAATTCTCCAAAATGCAACCTAAGCTTTGTTTCCAACAATGACTTCTAAAGTAAAAGCATCGGAGTAATGGCTCAATCCCGATATTGTAACTCGGGTTCTCGCTCGACATAGGATATCTTTGAAAGATAGGCTGAAATAAAGAGACATGGCTTAATCAGTTAACTACAGACAGTACTTAAACATATGATATGCCAAATAATCATTGGACCAGTCATTTAACACTCATACAGAACATGACATAAGATATAGATAAAAATGATTGTTAAAAAGAAAAACAATAGTGGACTCAAGAAACATGTCAATTCCTTAGTACGACACCTACAGTGCGTTGCCCAGATATGATTCGAGATACATGGCTCAGTCTAAGATGTTTTTCCTCCTTCCCAGAGAACCATATCAAAACAGATTCATCCTGAAATTAGCAATGCATTTAACCAGTCAGAATTTGTAACACAAAAAATCTAATAACAAATTTTATGTATCTTGGTAAAGGAAAATGGAGATTAGAAAATCACATAATTTAAATCCTCAATACTTTCTGTTTCCCTTATCACCTTTACGTTCAGTCTAGTTTAGGAAGAAACTAGACTAATTCAAAATAAAACTAGGAAGAAAAGTGTAAACTAAAATTGCACATTTGACACATCAAAACTCAAGATCGGGAAAAAAAAAAGACATAAGGATCAGGTTGAATGTAAATAAATTTGACAAATTTCGATGGAACTTACATTGGAAAGACGGAAGGGGCAAAACTTGGGCTTCCCTCTTCTCCCATACTTCAACAAGTAGGCCCCCTTCTTCAAAGCAGTGATGGCCTGTTATATAGACAATCCAATAACTAGAATACTCAGCAAATTTGATGCACACAGTAAAAGCAAAGCTTACCCAACAGAACTGCAATATAAACAATATCTTGTAAGATGATTTTTTAAGTTTTCAAGAAACAATGTGTTTGTCCTCATGGAAAAAGCTTGTTGTTATCTGTCTTTATTTAGTGAGGACATTAATACGAATACTAAGATGCTTTTCGGTTAGCCCTATCTCTGATAACATTAAAGCAAGAGAAGGAAAGGAAGTTCCTCATGCAGTAGCTAGCTATAGATGTCGTCTCACTCAGAGCCAAATACAAATTACTCAGAATGCAACACAAAATCTTCTACACCTCCGGGTACTAAGCCACCGCAGTTCACATAAGATTGCCAAATTTCTAGTTTCGCGTGTACCAAGACAACTGTTCAGGGCATTTAGAAGCACATTCTTAACTGAAGATTGCACCAACACGAATATGAACAAAATGTAACACAGCGCACGGAACTCCGTACCTCACCAATCAGTCCTCCACATCATAATATCAAGCAAGAAATTACCAGGTTACCAAATTTTTCCAACAATTATTCCAACCACGCCCGAAGTTTTCAAGATCAGCAAAGCCCCTCAGCTTCCAATCATCCATATGAATCAATCATTACAAGAATCTAATAGTATGAGTTGTCCCAAGACATTGAATGAGCTAATATAGAACAAGCAGCAGGTCAAATTTTGTGAACAATAATAACTTATTACCTGCTCGATGTCTCTTTCAACTGGTCCATTTCTACTAAGATCCGAGGTCATTCTATCACTCCTCAGCATTAATCCCAAAAGATTTAAAAAGAGAAATAAAAATTTAATAGCAAAGAAAACTTATGCACAAGCAATGACAATCTGATTAGAACCCCCCCATTCTCAGAAAAGCCAAACACTTGCATCACTAAGCAGGCACACAGCTTTCACCACTCCAAACCCTAACAAATCCTCAGTCAGAGGAAGCAACCGATTCGAATCTCCACGAGAGCTCAGCTCCAGAGTCATGATCACTCACTTCAACTCCAATTCCTCCACTATCACTACTTCAATTGCAGTTAAAGAAGAAGCCAATCGACTAACAACCCGAAGGAGTCAACCAGCGCGAGAAAAAAGAGAGAGACAGAGAGAGTGGGGTAGTGTATAAGCGAGAAAGAATCAATCAAAGGAATGAGAAGGAATAGCAGTCTCCGGAAAACCGAGCGTGTTTGGAACGGAAGAAAAAATGGGGAGAAAGTGAGGGAAAATCTAAGGAGACAAAGAAAATGATCTAATAAAGGAGCCGATGTGCAGAGGAGAGAGAGAGTGAGCAAACATATTTTAACAATGAGTCCAAAGAGAGAGAGAGAGAGAGAGTGTGTGTGTGGGGGTATGTGTGCTGTTGTTTATAGGAAGAGAGAGAATAAAGCGAAGGCATAGTAATGAAGGTGATGGCTGGCTCATGATTTTTCAGAACAATTAAAAAGAAATAATATGTAAATGTTATTATATGTTAAATAATTGTGCTCTTTAGCCAAATCCCCAGTTGTTGGGGGATTTTTTAGAAAAGAAAAAAGGGGATAATGTTAATGAAGAGGGTGTGGAAATTGGAAAAAGTAAAAGTAGAGGGTTGGAATTGAAATTGGAAATGGAATTGGAATTCACACATCACACTTCTTAAACAGTAACAAGTCACGATTGATTAAGACCAAGACCACCACCACCACCACCTCCTCTGCCTCTGCACTGCACTTTATTGAAAAGTAGTGTTGTAGTTAGCTAAAATTTCTGGTCCCCTCCCCTCCTTTCTCTTTTTCCCTTTTCTTACTCGTAGACTCAGTGAGCCATGTAGCTGTACTAAGCGTGTGTATGCTTAGTGTATGTATGGGTTGAAGCTTCATCTTCATCCGTCCATTGCTACTTGCTAGTGCCTATCAAAGATCAAGCTGAAGGCAACCCTTCATTTATGAGCCCCTATCTTAACTAACTTTTAAAAGTGGATCCTATTTTGTGACAGGCAGACTTCGATAATTTGGGTCACTGTCTATAGCCTGTCAAACACACGTTCTCTTATTGATTAAATGCATCTGTTGGATTGAAGAAAAAGATTGCTTGTGCAAATAAATCAGAATTTCATATGCAAGTGATCATGTGCCTTACTTCATCCTCTTCAACACTTAAACTCCCAATTACTCAATCAATGTATGGTTTAATTTAGTAAGTAGGAGGCATTGAATTTAAGTTCATGCATAAAGAGTTGGGCAACCCAAGATTTGTACTTGTCATTTAGGCCCTTGGGAGGCGAAGGGAAAAAGAGAAAAAGGAAAGAAGGTGAATTTGGGTTTTGGCTTTTCAAGGGTGGACAAACCATATGCCTTGCAAGCTCAAACCAGAGCTTTGTTTCCATCAACCTGAAATCCTGGCTACATCAGATTTACAACCAAAATTCAAGAGAAGCATACCTACCATGACTAAATGTTGGCGCCTGACACTAAAAGTAAGATTTAAATATACATATACATAGATATATATATACAAACAGGTTGATCGACCGCTTGTTAAGCCGAAAGATACTTATCATCCTAAACAAGTCTAGCAATTCTCCCCATCTGAAGAATCTGGCAGTTTCTTCCATCTGCAGTTACACGATCTGAGAAACTTCACAAGCTCGTTCCATCTCAATCACCCGAAGAACTAGGCTCTGCAGCCTCATCTTCACTGAAACTAGATGGCCTCTCAATTGCAGGTCTATGTAAGACATAAAAGCTCAAGTAGTGTCAGATGCTGTATGAAGGTCAATTGAACATCTGGAATGCTAAATTTGATAACTGAATGTTAAAAGTTTTACAGAAAAAACAAACATGAGCCATGCACACTGCTCAATGACTCCAACATGAATTCCTTATTCTTTTTGCTTCTTTTATTTTGACAGTAGGAGAAGGAAAGAGGGATTTCAGTTGGGTTGTTTCCAAATATTGTCCATCATGTACAAAAGTCTCAATCGTCCTTGATTTTGAATAACTTATTGAATAATCAAAGTCTTCTTACACATGCATCTGTCCCAGTATCGCCTAATATACTCGTCAAAAACCAATGATTACTAAAAAGAACAGAAACAGAGAGACATACACACTCTCAACTAAACTTCCAACAAATTCTTAAGAATAGTACGGCAATTAATATCTTAAAAGTCTACTGACCCTTTAGTTGGAGTCTTCCTTGGGGCTATGTCAGGAAATGATGCTCTCGATGCATATTCTTGAGGTGGAATCTCAACTCTTGATCGTTTTGCAACCTTCAAAATTCAGCCAAACAATGGGGAATTATCAAACCACGATACATAAATACAATGTCACTGTTTATCAAATAGATAAGTATCTAGATGATATGCAGCATCTAGGTGATATTACAAGAGGTTAACCACCGGTTTTACTGACCTTTTTCTCATTTTCTGGACGCTTATTTACCCTAACTGGGTCACCATACTCTTCTATTTCCTTCATTTCTCTAAAATGTTTATTTTCCTGCAAACATCCCACATGCCAGTTAGCAATAAACCAACACTATTGTCAAGAAAGCTGTTAAATGTCAAAAGGTAACAAATGTCAACCTTTGCTATCCTTCGATATGGTGCTCCCCACTCTATGTTGGAAGATTTGCCAGACCCAAGCATTAATTTTGAAGGTTTAGGCACAAAATCATTGTGTTCACCCATTTTCGGACTCCCAGTATCATAACGATGCAACCATGGCTCCATCTGCTCCCTCTCATGTCTCCTTCCCTCAGGGCTATGGTCGTTGGAAACAGAATCTGATTTCATTCCTTCAATGCCATGTTTGGAAATCATGCTATATTTTCTTTTGCTGCCATAAGCAGACATTTCACCCGCAACATCATCATAACAATCCATGGGAGAATTCCCACCAGGGTTGAAGTTGGAATAATTATAAGAAGAAGACTTGTTCTTTTGCTTCTTGTGAGATTTCCTCTCGAAAGAATCAGATCCATGCTTGGGCTCACACTTTGGCACTTCCAGATATGAATCTGGAGAAGTCATATGACTGCTTCGTGCATCATAATTCTGTACAAACAGACATTTTAATTCAGAACGTAAGTTTTGACTCAATTCCCAATGAATTGTATACAAAGTTTTCATCATAAAAAACACAAGCAACAGTGGAAAAATCTACTTCTGAAGATGCAGAAACAATATCTTTGTAACTAATCAAAAATATTATCTATTATTTCTCTTCTAGTCGATACAAGGCATAAATATTGGTAATTACACCACTTTATTTAACAAACATGCAACTCAATCCACATGATGATACACAAAAAGAAATTTAAAAAGCTTAAATCTTCCCAAAGACACAGTTATCTTTCATGTAGCAAACAATTTGTGTCTTTACCTCACAGGATTAATAACTACTTTCAGTTTAGACAAAATAATTGAGGTATGTAAGTTTTAAAGGAATTAGTTATATTGAGAGATGGAAGAGTATAGGACCCCCGTGAAACATTTATGTACCTTTTGCAATTGCTTGACATGTTCAAGGTTCTTCTAAGTTAGCCCTCTTTTCTTTCTGTACTTGGTTATAATCTTAGACAACAAAAAGAAAACTATTTGACTTCACAGGATTAATAACTATGTTAGTCTCAAACCAAAATAACAAAGGTAAATTGTTGAATTTTAGAAAGATCAATTGTGATTTTCTGGCTACAAATGATCAAGATTCTCTGACGCTATTTTTCCTATAGATTCCATGGAGTCATAACCTTACACTGAGTAATATATCCGATTAAAATATTAATAAGGTGAAAAGAAACAACTTACAGTTAAACTGGAGTGCTTTCTAATTCCAGGAACATCAGGAGAATGGATCCGAGCAAGATCACCAACATAGAATGATCCTGCACATGTGTTTTAGCATTAAATGATAAAGATAATTACAAATCCCATCGGATATTCACAGTCATAACAGAATAATATACTGATAAAATTACAGTGGCATCAATCATAGGACCAAGGAAATGCGACTGGCTAGGAGGTAACACCAAGAGTCACAAAATATTTGATTGAGAACAAGTCAAAAAATTAAACTTAGGCATACCAGAAGGAACAAACATATTTATCTTATTATCCCAGACACATGTTGTAGCTCATAAACAAGTTTCAAGGTCTGTGGTTATAAAAATCAGATTTTTTTAGCTGACTCGATAGAAATAAGAAAATCAAACCAATAGATTATGCCAGTCAACGATCTTTATGACATCATACTAGATTGGCTTTTTCAGCAGCTCCTCTCTTCTAAATAAATACAGTCACTCAATCATCCCATGCTACCTAAGGATCATAGAAATGTCCACGTTTGCATTTTAGCCCTATTCAACTATTGGCAAACCAGTTTTATAAGAAAATTGTGGAAATAACTACGAAGCAAATTATAAGGCATCCCAGTCTACTTCGCAAATTCAATAAAAATAATTTATTGAAGGAATTTGGCTCACCAGTTACTGTATCCCTGCTTGGCAAGACAAATGCATCAGGAGGAAGTTCCTGGAATTCAACACCAAGTGGAGGACCATCTTCCCTATAATTCCTGCCCAACTGCCTCTTGACAGCAGTTATAGCTGCATTTTCAATTTCACCCTTTACTTTCAAATATCCTGATGGTTTATGACCCAAGCTAGCTGCACCTTTTGGAATCAATGGCATGTTGGCCCCATTCTGCGTCAGATACCTCAAACCTTCCATATCAAAGTGGTTCGCGTTTTGAAGGAAAATTTTATCTTGCAAGGATGAACCACTTTCTGAAGATGTATCATCCATGTGACCAGAACTCACTCTGTATCGGCTGGTATAATCATGGGTGACATCAGCAGCAGAAATGTCATGGCCATAAAGCCTATCGCTCTCAGCTTCCCTCGCATCAATATTTCTGTAATCACCTTGTTTAGTACTGCCACAAGAATCCTGTCGCAATCCACTCCCACGATCCTGAATAATACCGCTAGACCGATCAAGTCTTCCATTAGCATAGGTCTCATCTCTCAAAGATTTATTATCCTTTAATCTTCTGTGGCAAAACCAACTAGATATTTGTTTTTCCGTCAATCCTATATGCTGTGCAAGTTTTGATTTCATTTCTTCTGTGGGGTATTTGTGCTCTGAGAAAACAAAACATTTCACCTTCAAGATGATATATAACTAAGCTCTGAAGCCTGGAACAAATAGAAAGACTGAAAAGTGACTGTACCATTATAGAAGTTCTCCAAAGCAATAACCTGTGCTGGTGTCTTGAGTTTCCTTTTGATATTCTTATCTGCAGGAACTCTATTTTCTTCGGAGTGTGCCTCACTCATATCTAATTTGAAAAACATATACAAGAAAGATAAATGATTAAAACCATCAGAATCCCATTGACGCCAAGCTCAAGTATTAGAAATTTCATCCCATTAAAAAATGAAGCATGTAAGTGGACATACAATAAGTAACATAGGAGTGTAACAAGAAAAACCCACTCAAAGGCATGTATTTAACTCAGGACTTTATGTTTTACAACACCACCTTGTTTTTTTGCAGCACTTGCTACTAGAAATATTAATGCAAGGAAACCCCAAGAACACGTTATCAGGGCAAAATTACTAAAATGGTGAAGACTTCCTTAGAAGCGTTGAAATCCAGTTATGGTACCTAACATTATCCCTAAATTAGAGAACTAGTGCCTTTGGAAAAGATTAGTTATATGGAGAACAACAGTAGGACTAACTATCAGTCTTCGCCCCTGTTATCATGCATCAGAAAAAAATTGGCCGGTCCAACCTTGCAATCAAATTGGTCAGATCCATATAACAACTTTTCCACATTCTTTAAGTAACAGAAAAATCCACTACGTGAAACATCAGATTTGAAAGAGCTACAAGAACTTGCATAAGAATTAAACAAAGAAGAAAGCCATTCACATGCAATCTGCCTTCCGTTGAACCTCTTCATTTAACTCTAGAAGCAGAATCAGGAAATGTTTGAAATATCAGGCACTTGAAACTCGGCCCTCCCCAAGAAACATGTTGCATCAGAGGTTGACCAAAAAACAAAAAAGACTAGATTAAGATTGCGGACAAATTAAACTCAGAGAAGGACTCAATCGGATAACTAAGCAATAGACTTGTTTGCACGATAGTGGCAGAGCAAACCAAAGGTTCAAGGATAGTAGTCAAAATTTTACGTTTCTAACAAAGCAACGGAAACAGCTGGAACAGCAAATCCGAAGGCAAAAACAATAAAAGTAAAATTTCCCAGAAAAATCCTCAGTTTTATTGTCGACCAAGGAATCACCCTGAACCAAAAATCTAAACACAGGAAGTCCATCAGGTATTAACTGGTTGTTGAAAACGGTGCTGGTGAATGCAGAAAAAACTCAAGTTTCCAGTCTTAAAGTTCCAATTTTTAGTCGCTCACCGAAGAGGAAAATTCAATAAAGGAACATTCCCAAACAGAAATTACAAGATAAAGACAAAAAAAAGAGAAAAAAAAAAAAGGTAAGAACCCAGTTCTCTAAAACAACCGTAGGTTGAGGAAAAGAGGAGCAAATTTTAACCTTCCATGCCTTGTCCCTCCTTGGGATTCTCTCTTTTTCTCTTAGATTGGCTCCAAAAGAGAACCCCGTCAAGAGTGTAGTAATCGCAGAATCGTTTGCACAGCCACCAGGGAAAACGGAAAATTGAGTCTCATTGGGTACGACAGTAGCCCTCTTGACATCTACCCATATCCTAATTCTACAGTGACAGACGGTAAGAGGGTCCGAAAGAGGCAAAGAAGGTATTTTGATTTTTATTATCCGGGTCTTAGGGGTGGCTTGCGTATGTATGATTCAAATCACAGTGTTATGTCTTTTAGGCTATTGATTATACTAAACTGCACTTTGTGGTTTATCTTGGAAGTTTAATCTTCTCTGCTTTTTAAGTTTCCCAGCAAAATAAGAACACATTCCCCATTCCGACAAGAAACAATTAAAGGCTTGCTACTTACGATTCGGTGTCCTCTTGCTGTGGGTCGGATTTAACTCTGGGCCTTTTCTTATTATTTATGTATTTATATAAAAAAACAACAGACCATTGAAAAAGTAAACATCCGCCAGCTACTTCGGGTAAACTCTATATTTTTATGCATTTCACTTGACAGAAAATTGTTGATGTCAATGTTTTGAGTGTAGTATAACTCTTTTGTCTTTCCATCAATCCCAAATTTGGGTCGTGATTCCACTTTTAAAGTTTTTAACTTTTAGCCTCGAACAAGAGACAAAATCACTAAAATGAATGTACTTGTGAAGAAAGTTGAGGAAGAGAACAAACGGAAAGCAAAGTCGAACCATCTTACGGAACACACAGTTCTCACCTCAACAAATATGATATTAAGATGGGTAGATAGAAACAAACATTGTCTCGGCTAAAAATTGCCTCAAAATGTATTATTTTTCTGCTTTGATTCCAGAATGTGTCAGGTTGAGTAAGTTAGCCAAGATTTAGATTGTATAGGCTTTTCTGAGTCCTCAAATAGATAACTACTCGGACTGTCTTCCTGATGATTGTAAAGGCTTTTCTGAGTCCTCAAATAGAAAACTGCTCGGACTCTCTTTCTGATTGCTACAAAGGGCCTTGGCTTTCCAAATCACTCCACCTTTTTGGTAGAGTTGGTTTTATCACCTCCTTCGGATGACCCACCAGCCTTGGATTCGTCAAACTCCATTAACTGCATATTTGTTGGAAGACATGACCCGTATTACTTTAATAGCATAAGCTTGGCTTTAAAATAAAAACGTGAGAATAAGTCAAGTAAAATTAGCAACCATTCACATTTGGCCACTTTACAGCTTTATGGCTACTTCTGGTAATGAAGTTGAATGATTCTAGCAGGATGGAATGTTAAATCTTACTTGCTTTTGATATAGCGGTTGTACATAAATCATGGAAATATGTCCTTTCCTTTAGCCAACTAGTCGTTAAGATGAAGTAAGACTATGACAAAAACTAATTTATAATGCTGACTCTAAAGTCAGCAACATAAAACTCCTATGTGAATCCATATTAAACTGCGGGACAAAAAAGAAGAGAGAAAAAAAGACTTCAAAGAAGGTGTTGAACAAACCGGTTTGACTTCACCATTCCATAGGACATGAGCAGCCAAGAATCCTATTACAGCTGGCACAATATACAAGAGCGCAGGCTGCAAATATAGGGAAACCATGGCATGTATAAACCAAAGATTCAAAATAAAACATGAAAGACGACCAAAATAGCAAGAGCCCATTGAGTCAACTTACCTGTGCAGCTTGGAACCAGTTCATGACAATAATTGTAAGGACCAAACCGACTGTATACCCCAGAAAAGCACTCTTAAAGTACTGACTATCTTTTCCTCTAGAGACATCAAATCTCAATGCCAGAGCAACAAATATACCTAAAAAAAATTTAAAGCATTTCAAAGTGAGAATCGAAAGAAGTGATCGCCATCTATTGGCTCCAAATTGAATTTTAAGAACTTACCAGGAATTACAATGTCACCCAGTCCAAGCATAGAAAACGGACGTGCAGCATGTGCTGTTGGGAATAGAAGCTATGAAGAGTTGAACCTTTCCAATTAGCATACAGTAAAAAAACCACGATGAGTTTTACAGCCAGAGATAAGCTAATTGTTGATAGAACACTAACCTTGATTGGAGCATCAAAAGATTTAGCGACACTAACCATCACAGGAGTGAAGAAAACCCAAAAGATATCATATACAAACAGTCCAGCCTACAGTGATTAGGAAGGAAAACATGCTTGTCATGATAGTACAGGTATTATCCTTGCCATGATCAATCAAGGCAGACACATTATAAAACCATATAAATGAATCCAGAATCCAATATTAAACATAAAGAACTTAAATTAGGGCATGCGTGTAAAGGTTCATAACATGAGGAACATGACAGCTACAGGTCATGGCAAACAGCAATTCTTTCAGGACTCTAGCCCTTTTTCTGTGTAACTACGTCAATACTAGGATTAATGATGAACAGTTCCAAATGAATATAAGATTAACGCTTATATACTCTTGGATGCAAGAATAGAGGATCAAAATTGCAGGGATATCTGTAGAAGCACTTGTATTGTAATAAAGCCACATGCTGATTAGAGGAGTATAGCAAAAGCAATGGTGATGAATGAGTTTAGTTACAATATTAGTGACAGTGTGATCCAAATATGATAGAACTTTAAAATCATGGCAATATCCTCAGTTGCACTAATGGTGATGGTGCTTGTTGAAGGTGGAGATCGTAGAAGTAGGAGAAAAAGACAAATGAGTTAATGGAAGGTCATGCAAATGAGACCCAAAAAAACTTCAATAGTAAAGCAAGCCAGGTTTATAAAGTTTAATAGAATCACAGCCAACATGAACATCCAATCGGAAATTAAACATAAGTATTGAAAATACTTTAGAAACAGAAAGTAAATTCAATTACCAAGAGGATAGCACCAGTCTTAAATGACCCAAGGGAAAGCATTTCAATACCCTGCAAGAAAACATATGTAAATCCTTGGAACTCCAAAGATAGACTTAGAGCAGTTGAACCTTAAATACTTGCAAACAACACCCGACCTGAATGCAGAAAGCCAAGCCCAATATATTGTTAGCCAGCCAATGCTTTTGAGACGCATACCATGCACAAAAAAATGTTCCAGGTATTGCTGCAATGATCTGAGATCTTGTGAACTCAATCTCCAAAGCTGTGTAAGAAAGGTAAAGGGAAAAACATCATTCTGGATAATGCAAGCAAGATGTCAACTAGATCAAGCACAAGCTATAAATTGGCAAACTAACTGATTGAACAAGTGGACAACCCTAACCTTCTAACACTAGTTTGAACAGAAAAGACCTAGCAGTGGCATCTACCAAAGTACAAAATTTTTCCATAACCAGATCTGAAGTAACAATTTTTTCCAGCATAAACAGATGTTTCAAGTGCATAAGAACATAAGTATGACCATCTAACTCATCAAAATCCACCTTTCAAACACAGGGACAGGTATCAAAATATAAGCATTGGCAATTACCCTTAACTAAGATCAAAAAAATGATATAACAATCACTCTGGTTAAGGGCTAGTCTCAAGATTATTAGGTTACTTCCACAATCATTATGCAAACAGAAGCAAGGGCAGCAAACTTCAAAATTGCATTGAGAAAACAGATACAATAAAATACTCTGGAAACTTACATCCAAAGTTCAATCCAAGCAAGAATTATATAAACACTAACTAATACATTTGATACAAAGTTAATGCGAAAATAACAAGAAAATTTAACACAATATTAGTTTAATTTGCAATGCAAAATATGAAAGGGCTGTAAGAGCATCACTTACAACGAACATATGGAAAATGCCAGACAATAGAGTCATCATTCCAATGCTTAGGAAGAAAACGCTTCATAGCTGGCAGCAATGTTGCCCTGGGAAAAGCGGAAACAAGAAGAATATAATAAAATGATGTCAAAAAATCACAATCAATCATCTCCATGAGGATATTAACTATTAAAATCAAATCAATTGTGGAAAGAACTTACGAAAGAGCAACAATTCCAAGAACGAAAAAGTAGCATGTCAGCACAGCATTAACCAAGTCTTTAGAAAGAAACTTAAAGAGCAAAAACAGAGATAACAGCATTGCACTCCCTACAAAGGGAAATCGCATTGCATGTTCATTGGACATGGTTTCCTGGAAGTTAAACAGCATATTAGGTATTGCCCATATATAACCATGAAATTATAATTAAACAAATAAATAAGTGAATGCTTACTGTAGGAGGCGTTGGCTTGACAGATCGGTAACAACCAACATAGACTGCAAGACAGGCGGTCAAGATGACATTTATGTTTGGCTCTACCTTCACAAAAAGGGGAGCAAGGGTGAGACCTGCATTCAATTATTTGAATAGTGTTAGACAAGGTTCAAGTACCGAAACTCATTGACAAAAGAAAGGTGCCAGTAACAGTGCTCAAAACCCAATCTTCATACTGAGTGCAATGGTTTTCCTGAATTATCCAACTTATATTAATTACATATAATTTAAATAACTGCAAATGAACAGCTTTAATTCAGCCATATAACCAAAAAACAAATGTAAACCTGCTAAAGCCACATTAGCCACACGCTCACAATTCTTCATCTTCTATTCAACACAAACCCTCCAGTGAAAATTCAATTAATCAGCCGTACGCAAAAGTAAAGTCTTGGAAAGTCTTGACGATCAATCAAAACCTATCCCCCAGTTCGCCTCTTTAGCGATAAAAAATTTCCTGCACTTCGAATTTTAAAGATAGAGATCACCAACAAAATAACACAATACTTTGGCATCAAATTTCAATCCTTTCAGTTGCTAAACAGCATAAATCATGAGATTCACAACTTAATACATCACCACATATTCAGGATGATAAATCAAAACCAAAATGAGAATAATAGCCACTAAAAGATGGTTTCTTGAATCACAAATGAAAATTAAAACGATTATAGTCTTAATTTTCTCAAGAAGCAAACAGGGAATAAGAAAGTAAACAATCACAAAAATGAAATCAACACAAGAATATAACTACAGTTGGAGAAGGAGACAATATAATGACAGTTAGAGAAAGAGAAAGTGGGGATTTTGGTACCAAATAGCAAACACACCTTCTCTCTCTAAGGGTTACCGGTAAAGTGCAGATCGGAGAGGCCGTCAAGAGAGAGAGAGCGGGTGTGTTTGAAAGTATAGAGTTTTTTGGTTTTTTGCCGAGCAGAGATAGGGTTTAAACATTTCTTCTTTCTGTTTTTTTTTTTTTCGGTTAAAAGAGACAAGTTAAAAAGTTAATAAAGAGGACAGACCTGTCACTTATGATACGTTCAACGTCAATTGAATTGTATGGTCTTGTACACGTGTGTGGTGTTTATTGGTCGTTGACGGTGAAAGATTAGTCACCAGTGAAAATTTCACACATTTACTGCACTGATTAAGATAGCCACGTCGTGAGGGGTTGGTTAAACCAATCATGAATTGCCATCTCAGCATTCAAAAATATCTTTCCGCTGCAGCCGCATCGCAGGAGAAGTCCACTGTTGTGTCGTTGGGCTACCACTTCGAACAGGGGCCTTTGCTTTGCTTTGTGTGTGTTGCCGCTTCATCTTACTCTCTCTTTTGTCCTGTCCTGTGTGCAGTTGCTGCGCATCGATCAGTTCGAAGGAATTCAAAGCACACCAATCTCTACATACTCGTTAAAGAAAACTAGAAGATTGGTCCAACAATTGCTTGATACTCCCTTAAAAATGGCGGTTCAGGGAGTACTTTCTCGTATAAGGTCACATACAACGTCTAAAACGTACAGAGTTCTTTACTTCGTCACTTCTCTTAGGTGCCCTTTTCCACAGTTTGCGTTTAGATGTATACAAACGCGTGGAGTCTCTCAAAGTCCCAATCAAGAACGAGTTTCGTCAACAGTACTAGCCGATTCTATGTTGGTTGAGAAAGTTCTCTTCAATTTAAAGCAAGGTAATTTGAGTTCTTTCCATAGTTCTCGATTTCGCTTGAGCTCATTAATCGTAGTTGAGGTATTATCCCGCTGCGGCGATAATTTGCAGCTGGGCCAGAGATTTGTAGATTATGTTGTTTCACATAGTACCACTATTAATCATTCATCGAACTCGTTGAGTGCAATGATTGATATTTTGGTTCGTTGTAGGAGGTTGTCCGAAGCTCAAGCTTTGATTCTTAGAATGGTCAGGAGAAGTGGAGCATCGAGGGTTGAGATTGTCGAGTCTTTGTTATCAACAAATGGTGTTTGGAAGTCGAATGGTCTAGTGTTTGATTTGCTGGTTAGAACGTATGTCCAAGCTAGGAAGTTAAGGGAAGCAACTGAGGTGTTTAGAATCTTGCGATTTAAGGGGCTTTCTTTGTCCATAAATGCTTGCAATAGTCTTCTTGGAGGGATAGTGAAAGTTGGATGGGGGGAGTTGGTGTCAGAAGTGTATCGGGAAATTGCTAGAACTGGGATTGCAATGAATGTGTATACATTAAATATTATGGTCAATGCATTGTGTAAAGATCGTAGATTTGATGATGTAAAGTCATTCATTTCGGAGATGGAGGAAAAGGCAATTTTTGCAGATAACGTGACTTATAATACTCTCATCAATGCATATTGTCGCGAAGGACTTTTGACAGAAGCATTCGAGGTAATGAACTTGATGGTGGACAAAGGGATGAAACCAGGACTTTTGACATATAATGCTATCATAACTGGTTTGTGTAAAAAGGGAAAATATACAAGGGCAAAGGAAGTTCTGAATGAGATGATGAGCAATGGATTGAGTCCTGATACTACTACTTATAACACATTACTTGTTGAGAGTTGTAGAAAAGAAAATATTCTTGAAGCTGAAGAAATTTTTAACGAGATGGTGCATCGAGGTGTGGTTCCTGATCTCCATAGCTTCAGTTCTCTTATTGGGTTGTTTTCAAAAAATGGAATTCTTGATAAGGCGTTCAAGTACTTTAGAGATATAGAGATTTTTGGACTGGTTCCAGATAATGTTATTTATACTATCCTCATAGATGGGTATTGTAAACATGGCATGGTGTCAAAGGCTTTGAGGATGCGAGATAAAATGCTCGAGCAGGGTTGCGTATTGGATGTGGTGACATATAACACATTATTAAATGGGTTGTGCAAAGAGAAGATGCTTACTGATGCTGATGAACTGTATAATGAGATGATGGAAAGGGGTGTTCTTCCTGATTTTTACACGTTTACAACACTTATTCATGGACATTGTAAGGTTGGGAATATGCAAAAGGCGCTATGTTTGTTTGGAAAAATGACTCAAAGGAGTATCAAACCAGATATTGTGACATATAACACACTAATTGATGGATTTTGTAAGGCAGGAGACATGGAGAAAGCAAATGAGTTATGGCATGGTATGATCTCTAGGCAGATTTTTCCTAGTAAAATTTCCTATGCTATACTCATAAATGCTTATTGTAGCATGGGCTGTGTGTCAGAGGCCTTTAGATTGTGGGATGAAATGATCGAAAAAGGTATTAAGCCCTCCCTCATAACGTGTAATACGGTTGTGAAGGGCTATTGCAGATCAGGTAATGCATCAAAAGCATATGAGTTCTTTGGTAAGATGATTTCTCAGGGGGTTGGTCCTGATAGCATTACATATAATACCCTCATCAATGGATTTGTCAGGGAAGAAAACATGAATAAAGCATTTGTTTTGATTGATAGCATGGAAAAGGAAGGGCTGATGCCCGATATCATTACCTATAATGTAATTTTGAATGGATTCTGTAGGGCTGGTAGAATGCAGGAGGCCGGAAACATATTCCGGAAAATGATTGAGAAAGGGATAGATCCTGATAGATCCACGTACACGGCATTGATAAATGGCCATGTCTCCCAGGAAAACATGAAAGAGGCATTTAGATATCACGATGAAATGCTGCAGAGGGGATTTGTCCCAGATGATGACTTCTAGTTCCATCCACAAGCAGCTTCTTGTCATTATTGTGAAATGATACGTGGACAAGCCAACCAGGACAGCCTGATTGATCTGTTCAATGATAAAGCTGCAACAGAGATGCTGCTAGAACTTGTTTCACCGATGCTGCACTTTCTGAATATCATTGGTTCACTGCCAGGTTGGATATCATGTTGGTGATCCTTCACCTTATTTGACATTGTATTATCACCAACTTTGATATGAAAGTATGATTTTTTTTTTAATTCAATATTAATTCACTTATCTTTCGTGTAGAGCTGTGCACAGAAAACCTAAAGTTGAGCTTCACTCCACTACAAATTCCTGGTTCAGGATTATGAACCTTTTCAGATTAGCAGAAATGGTGGTTGTCGCCAGAATCGCTAGACATTCTTCGGAATAACCATAGACTTTATTGAGATAGGTAACCTAACCTACATTTCTCTTCTTCTTTTTTTATGTAGAAGCTTTTGGTATATAGATATCTTAGATTTTGGGCCAGTCTCTGGGATAATGAAATGCATTTAAACCTGCATAATAGCAAGAAACATATGCCTTCAGAGCAAGAGCTGTAACTTTATGCGTCATATGCCTTCAGAAGCATTATAATGGAAATCATAGTCAAAAGTTTTGCAAGTCATGGTTTTGATACTCCTTTTCACTTGTCAATTTTTACCGTATGCAAGTTTTCTTTCTTTTTCCGTGAGTGGCCTCGTGCATATCTGTGGATCACATTGCCTGGCCAGCAGGTCAGGAGCCGTGAAGAGAGAGGTTAAAAAACCAAAGAAGCCATGGTTCTATGGGAAACAGCAGTACCTTGTATGTAGTCGTTATAATCAACACTTTCTCTTTACATAGAATTGATTAATTGAAGGATGGCTTTTTCTACGTTTGTCTTAATTAATTTCCTCTTTGTTTTGATTTGACCGTTTCTTTTTTGGTTTACTCAGTCGAGAGAGTCTCATCATATTTGATAAGAACTCTTGGACCCCATATCCAATAATTCAACAGACTCATCGCTTGGGAAATTAAGGCTAAGGCTATGAACATGAAATGACGATGATGAAAGCGTCATATCAAAAAATTGTCAAAAAGAGCATCATAATCACGCGCCGTGTTAGTTAGTTAGTTTACTTCCAACGGTGGATGTATATTGCGGCGGGAGCTTCCTTGTTTTTTAATTTCCAAGGGTCTAAAGCCGACATGTTTCACATGCCCTTCTAATTCATAATCATTGACTTCGAGATAAGATCGGAATTAGTCTCGAGTTGTGATCTATTATCATTTGAGACGTTGAGAATGAAGAAATATGCTAAAAACAACTTATCCATTAATCTATCTTAGACGTTGAGAATGAAGAAATATGCTAAAAGTAACTTATCCATTAATCCATCTTAGAAGAATCACATAAAAGTTAATTCTGTTGGAATTTTTGATGGACTTGTATATATAAATATAAAGATTTGACCTAAAATTTGAAGTCATTTAAAGGTTTGATTTGAGTGAATATGAGGGTTTTATATATAGAGAGAAACCTTAATGTTATGATGAACAAGCTGTATATAATTCTTAAGAAAGCAGTGGAGTTTCTTTTATGATATTCATTATTGGAAAAGGTGGGCAACCTATAAGTATCTCCTGAAAAGTCAAATGCCAAAAGAA
>JANSVB020000177.1:1197854-1209245 GCA_025504935.2 Erythroxylum haughtii
ATGAAAACAAAATGTGTTATGATATTAAGAAGATGAACTTGGAACTAAAATGGTTGTTTGATTAATATGACAAGGGCTATGATCCACCATAAGAATGTGTTAGTGAAATTGAGATCATAATTTCATGATTATTATACATCTATAATTTTGAATTGATTGCGAATATATATATGTAAGATATAATAAAGGATAATTGGAAGATGACATTAATGATAGCAACATATATAGAAGTTCAAAAGGTTAAGTTGAATTGTTATTGTGAGTACATAACTGATAATATGATCACCTTGACAAGTGATATTATTAAGAACTTGTGTATCATATACTTGGATATGAAATAGGAAGTGATCCATGGCTTATCAAATGCTTTTAAGTTTTAATCCTTATAGTTAAACTTTTAAAATGAATAAGAGGAACACATGAACGCATTTATAATGATCAATTGGGGATAGATTGAGATTGTAAATGATGTTAATATATGTGATGGACTTGAGAAAAAAGGGAAGGAAAAAGAAGCAGGTCATGATCATGGCATAGTCCCCACAATCGTGATCGAGATTAATTGATTTTGTCACGATCGTGGCAGAGTCCCCAGGATTGTGGCCAATTCTATGAGTTTCTATCACGATCGTGGCAGGGACACCACTATTATTGGTAGGCAGAAAGGAAACGTGTTGTCAATTGAGATTAAGGTATCCTTAGTATAAGTTATTAATTGGTGACTTATTGAAAATACATCTTTAGATAAGATGAAATGATCCTGATGGTATATACCAAGGTATAAGAATAAATGAATCTGCTTATTGCTTCACTGAGCCTTATTATAAAGGATATTTTGATCATATAAGTTACAACTAGAAATCAATCTTATTGAGATATTATGAATAGTTGAAACTAATCTTCTTGAGGTACTAAGAATGATTGATAAGCAATGATGAAAACAGTTGACTGATAAGGATTACGTGAATAATATAGATGATATTAGTAAGAAATATTCTTTCGAAGAAGAATTTAACTGAGTTAGGTTATATAGACCCGATGGTTTACTTCTAAGAATGGACAATGATGGAATAAATTAGAAATGAATATTTAATGAATTAAAAGTGAATATTGGAGTCAGATAGATACAAGACACAGTTGCAAGAAAAATGAATTTATTATAGAGAGTGCATTTATTGTATCCATTATAAAGTATCCAACTAAGTTATTGGATTCTTAAATTAGAGATAATACTACTAATATTACTGAAGGAACTAAGGTCCACAAAGTATTGTATATTCGTATATTCTGAAGGTACAAGTTAGACTTGACGTGTGTGTTCAAAAATTAAGAGTTGCAAATAAATTGAAATATGTGGAGAAACTAGTATGAATGAATAGACATTAGAATAAGTCAACGATAAATTAGAGAAAATCGAATGAATGGAGAAAATCATTCGAGAAAAGAAGTCAATTGAGAGAATGAGAAAAACATGAGATAATATTACCTTATTTAAGGAACTAGTTGCTTAAGAAATTCGAGAACAAGTTATGGGCATCTCGAGTTATTTGTGATACCTATAAGGGTTGACAAATGCCTGGCAACATTTATGACGTTGAAGAATAACATGTTCCAATCTTACTTTTGAGTGTATTTGAAATGTATTGTGAATATGATACATTTCATTACATGAATGCAAGACAACATAAAGGCTGTTGTGATTGGAGTAGCTATCGAAAAAGATCTTAAAGCTTATAAAGTGAAAAAGAGCTTAAAGCTCATAATGTAGCAAGAGCCTCTAGCTCACTATGTAAAATGAGCCCTGTATCTCCAATAGATAAGGGACAGTTATTAATGAGCCCAATATTAATAATAGATACAGGATAGTTATAGGTACTCGGTCATAATAATAACAATTGAAAGTGTGTAGCACCCCATACTTTCATTCATAACTTTTTCAATCACAAGGGTTACAATCATTTCACAAATCATCTAAATTCCATTAGTCACTAAGGCCCATTATAGATACAAAACACTTAAATTCATAATTGTTATTACATTACAAAATTATTTATAATCATTTTGCATTTGGAAAGTTATTATAAGCAAAAATAAAGAAATACAAATACAAACACGAACTGATCCCAACCTCTATCTTTTACTTGAATGCAGTGGGTATTCTCCCGTTTGCCTAACAGGATACTCTTCTGAGCTTGAAAAATATAATGCAAATTTTGAGAGAGTTTTGCAAACTTAATAAGTGACCATCCTTGATGGCTTACTCAATCACATACATATACAGTTCATATAATCACATATCACTTTGTTCATAACATTCACATTCTCATTCAATTACAAGTTAACAAAATATTGCAATCATTCGAACATACATATTAAATGACTATGCAATGCCCATGTGACTAACTTTCATTTATTACTTTGCTGTTGTGACTGAGTATCTTTATACTAGCCCATATCCCTTAGTAGATACCAAGTTGTATCAGATAATGTCCCATATCCCTTAGTGGATACGGGGTACATTCACAACTAAGCTAGAGGCTTTTATCATAGTCTGAGCTTTAAGCTCTTTATACTGACTACTCCGGTCACAGCTGCCGTTATCTTTTATACATTCATATAATGAAATGCATCACATTCTTATAATTTCAGTCTATCACATTCTTTCGGATTCACATTCAATTTCATATTCATCTTCGGACCTTAGTCCAACATTCAACAATTAAGTTAAGGAAACACATATTTCTTTCATATTCACATACAAGGAGAACTTCAATGTTCTCACATATAACCAGCTCCTCAGACATTCAATGTCCAGAATCAGTATGGTGAGGGTAAGAGTGAGTTTCGTGAGTGAAGAAGAGAAAGATGAAGAAAAAGAAGAAGATGGAGAAATGAAGCATATGTCGTGAATGGCCAAGTAAAAGAACATTGAATAGTCTTTAATTGGGTAAAAGAATAGTAACTGATGACGGTAGTGACACTTGTCACTTTCCTATGGTCCCGCTTTTGGTCTTTTAATGTACTAGTCCATTTGTCTCCAATTTTCAACCTCAATTTTCAATGACATAAATCATTAAATCTTAATGTCACATATTAAAATTTCTACTACCATTTGACATGTATTTCTACTACTCATCAATTATTCTTCCATTCGACATTTTTCCTAGTCAAAAAATTACCCAAATTTTCAAAATTTTCCTAAACTTCACCAAAAATTCTAAATCACTATGTATATTCTCCAAATCAATTTTCAACACATAAAATCACAATTCTAAAAAAATCACATTTATAAGTCAATTATACCTGGAATATGTCAATGAATGCTTGTACAATTATTTTAATATGCATAAGTTCAATGTAAATGTTGGACCCCAAATTTTTCTACATGATGTTATTAAGCATGAATTGTGTTAACTATGTGATTAAGGATTTGTTTGATTTAAATTGGGAGTATTAGTGATTAATTGAAGTGTATTTGAGTTGAATGTGGTTTCAATAAGATTATAGGGTATAAATGGTTGAGGGCGTTTTGAGAAGTTTACTTAAGTTGGATAGGTTAAGGCTTCATTAGGAGGGCATTTTATTCCTTGTGGTTCCCTTTAGACTTAAGAGAAAGACTTAGAAGAAAGAAAAGAACAGAGTGAAGAGGTGAAGAAGAGAAGAGTATCGTGGGAGAGAGGAAGAAGAGAGAAATAGGGATTTCTTCCCTAGTGATCTTTCGACGATTTCGGAGCAATCTTCTGGTAAGTTTAAGTCTTTTTCTTCTTGTTTGAGATGGATTAAACCCTAGAATCGTTGTGAATATGTTAGAATCGGTGGTTTAGGGTTTTCGGGAGAAAAATAGGTAAAATCCTTGGGTTGTTGAGTTTGTGACCGATTTGAAGGTTAGAATGAGTTAGAAATGTGGTATAGGACTTGATCTAAGGTCTGGATGTGTTGCATTTGCAAGATGGAAGGATTGAAGTTGGAAAATGCTGGACAATCGAGTTTCGGAGACGTTCTCCCATGTTCGTAAACAAATTTATTTTTGCAAGGGGGAGTGATGAAAATTTGGGGGGAGCAATTGTTTTGTTATTTTTATATTTCTTGCACTTTATATGATATATTTTGACTAAATTTATGTTATGTTCATGTATAGATGTTTTCGTTATTTTAAAAATCGGACCGAACATCGAGTGGGTCAAAAGAAAAGTTTAAGGTTTAAAGATTCAACCAGTAATGAACTACTATAAAAACCGATATATAATAAATAAGAGTAAAATTTATAAGAACAAGTACAAATAAAATATTTTATTGAAATAAAAAAAATACACCAATATCTATTATTATATAATGAATTAATAATAAATAAATATGAATCTAATATAAAACTTAAAATAACATTAAAAATCAAAATTATATTTGTGAAAGAGGTTATATCTCATCATCGTCAAAAGTTTCAAATTCTCCAACACTATTTAAAGACTAACTTTACTTTCATCCAAAGTATTTGCATCAACTTCTTCTACTGCATTTAAATCAATTACAAATTAGTAACATATGAAATTATTCTTGTTAGGATATTTATATTTATATTTATATATTCTATATTTATATTGTTTTTTCTTTTTATATTTACGTTTTATCTTTCCATAATAATAAGAGCTATCACATCCTATCATTATTGGCATTTTAGGCTTATCACAACATAAAGAAATTCTTTTCTTTAATCCTTTACTGGCTTTAGCTAATATATATAATTTTGACATTTTAATTGGACATATAAGATATAACTTCTAGGAATTCCACGTTACATTGGAGTCTATTATCATGTTAATATTGGAATTGTCTTACTACTGGATATGTTGTAAATTATTGCTGGATTTGGAGGTTGTGTGGATTGATGAAACTAAAAGGATGAGGTTGTTGCATTTTTGTATTTGAGACGTTGCTATTCCATGGTCAAGGTGGACTCGTCTTACTTGAATATGTTTGTGTCATGCACGTCTCCTATCAATAGCTACAGTGAATCCCTTATGTGGTAAAAAATAATGAAGCTGTTGTTGCGTGTTTGAATTGAAGTGGGACTCTCATTATGTGATGGATTTTGTGCACATCTTTAAGCTACGATAGAAGTTAATCTCCAAGTGTGTGTGTGTGTGGAATTGAGCAACAGGAGCGTGTATGGCACAGAAGTGATGCGCATTGATTGTCAATAACATCAGTCAAGTTATTGGGTGTGAAAATCTTTTATGGGAAGTGAAGTTGAGAGATAGTTACAAGGATTAAACGATGTTCCATGGTCAAGATGGACTCGTCTAACTTAAATGTGTTTGTGTCATGCATGTCTCCTATCAATAGCTGCGGTAAATCACTTGTGCAGTAAAAAATAATGAAGTTGTTGTTGCGTGTTTGAATTGAAGTGGGACTCTCATTGTGTGATAGATTTTGTGCACATCTTCAAGCTACGGTAGAAGTTAATCTGTGTGTGTGTGTGTGTGTGTGTGTGTGGCATTGAGCAACAGGTGCGTGTATGGCATAGAAGTGATGTGTGTTAATTGTCAATGACGAAAATATTGTGTTGGGTTGTATGTTTTGGAAGACAACTAAACAACGTGTGCTGTCCAATACATGCTACGGTGAAGAAAGCCACAGTGTAATGAGTTAACGTATGCTACGGTGCGGTGGTTTTGTGAGTGATTTTGTTCAGACATCTTCATCTATTGTCTATACTTCCATATGGTTTAATTGAAGTTCTTGAAGTTGGGATGGATCATTTCAATTGAAGGATTATTTCGAGAAGCTAAACCATAGGGAAATTTTTCTTTTATCTCAGGTATATTGTTATTCAGTTCTTAGTTGATTTAGTACTTGAGTTATTTTTATTGATTGTTGTTTGAGTGAATGTAGTTAGAAAAATCCTCTGACGAGGTTAACACGATTCGGTCGTATTATTGAGTGTAAAAATCTTTCGAGAAGTAAGGTTGAGAGATAATTACAAGGATTAAACGGTGTTGTTTTAGAGTGACCTTGTAAACCTATTGACATTCCTAACACCACCTCAGTTTAGGATAAAGCATATCCACTTTATGATATAACTTAAGTTATTTTATCTATGGTTGAAAACCTTGATTCAGATTCCGACGCAACTCCCGCAGCATTTGCTCCATCACCTGCACTTCGTACGGCTCCTCTAAAACGAACAAAGATGTAATGTCGAAAAGTAGTTCGCTCTCCTCGCTGTCATTCTTCTATTCGTCTGATAGTGGATGATGCCATTTCTTTCAAGTTCTACTTTTTCGTAGTGGAACAAAAATGGACTACTCTTAATGATGTTGGGTTTGTTTTTGAAAGATCAATCAACTTGGATGAATTTCAACAACATGGATTGCATACTTTATTATCGGAACACATCTTGTTGCAAGCCTCACTGCTTCCAAAGCATTATGACTCTGATCTGGTAAAGGAAATTTGTTGCAACTTAACTTATGATATTCTGAATGAGGATGTTGTGTCTTATGGAGTTGTATATATGCAGGGTCAGGTAGTTCGTTTTGATGATGCTCGTTTAAATTTGTTTATGGGATTTGATAACTTGATTGGTGATTTGCTTTATGATGACAATTAGACTGTGTCAAATGACTTGATTACTACAGTCATAACAGGTGGTAAATTGACTGCATGGCCATCTAGTTCTGTTTTTTGATCTTTTATACTGACTCAAAAATATTTTGTGCTTTTTAAATTGATTATGGTAAACTGGATGCCAAGCACATATGTGGTTTCTGTCTACTTGGCACAAGCCAAATTGATTTATGCGATTAGTATTGGAATCAGATTCAACCTTTTTCGTCTTATCGTTGAAGATATATTGGCTATTGAGAGTAAGCCACATTCGTTGTTATATTTTCCATGCTTGATCTCACAATTTTTATATGCCAATGAAGTTTCCAGGATTGAGTCGAGCATGCTTAAGTTGGTGGCGTTAATGATCTCACGGGTGGTGGAATTACCATATATCACTTTGGGTCCCTCGGATAGCACGGAGACAACTTCGGTTAATCCACATTTAGCTCTTTTTGCTAAAATTGAACGGATTGAAGGAATCATTCAAGTAGCTTTTGATGCTCTACGCAATTTGAAGCAATGAGTTCTTCACTTTCTTGATGCTTCTTGATTTCATCTTTTTGACATGTATTGTCTCAAAAGGGGAGAACAATTAAGAAAAGACTGTTTTTTTCTTCTCTCTGTGTTTTGTTGAGTGAAGTTGACTTTATGATTATGTAATATGTAATTGAATATTACACTGAGGGAGAGCATTGTGAATTTCATCTTTATATGTCCAACTATGATTATTTATGTGGAGTTCAAGAGCTATGAAAAAAATGCCAAAAAGGGGGAGATTGTTAAGATATATTATATATATCTTTTATTAAGTTTTGGCATTTTAATTGGACATATAAGATATAACTTGTAGGAATTCTACATTACATTGGAGTCTATTATCATGTTGATACTGAAATTATCTTACTGCTAGACATGTTAGAAATTACTGCTGGATTTGTGGGTTGTGTGGATTGATGAAACTAAAAGGATGAGGTTGTTGCATTTTTGTATTTGGGACGTTTCTGTTTCGTGGTCAAGGTGGACTCGTCTTACTTGAATGTGTTTATGTCATGCACGTCTCCTATCAATAGCTGCGGTGAATCTCTTATGCGGTAAAAAATAATGAAGTTGTTGTTGCGTGTTTAAATTGAAGTGGGACTCTCATTGTGTGATGGATTTTGTGCACATCTTTAAGCTACGTAGAAGTTAATCTCCATGTGTGTGTATGTGTGCGGCATTAAACAACAGGTGCTTGTGTGGCACAGAAGTGATGTGCGTTAATTGTCAATAATGAAATTACTGCGTTGGGGTGTATGTTTTGAAAAATAGTTGAACAACGTATGCTATCCAATACATGCTACAATGAAGAGAGTCACGGTGTAGTGAGTTAACATGTGCCACGATGCAATGGCTTTGTGAGTGATTTTGTTTAGATGTCTTCATCTATTATCTATACTTTCATATGGTTTAATTGAAGCTGTTGAAGTTGAGATAGATCGTTTCAATTGAAGGTCTATTTCGAAAAGCTGAACCATAGGAAAGTTTTTATTTTATCTCAAGGATATTGACGTTCAGTTCTTAGTTGATTTAGTACTTGAGTTATTTTTTATTAACTATTATTTGAGTGAAAGTAGTAAGAAAAATCCTCTAACAAAGTTAACACGATTCGGTTGTGTTATTGGGTGTAAAAATCTTTCGCAGGAAGTAAAGTTGAGAGATAGTTACAAGGATTAAGCGGTGTTGCTTTAGTGTGATTTACTTTATGATGATGATTGGATTGTGTCAAATGACATCATTGCTACGGTTTTAACTAGTGGTAAATTAACTGCATGGCCATCTAAAGTTCTGTTCTTCGATCTTCTATACTGACTCAATTTTTTTTTTCTTTTTAAATTGATTGTGGCAAACTGGATGCCAAGCACACATGTGGTTTCTATTTACTTGGAATAGGCTAAATTGATTTATGCGATTGGTATTGGAGTGAGATTCAACCTTGGTCGTCTCATCGTTGAAGCTATGTTGGCTATTTAGAGTAAGCCATATTCTCTGTTATATTTTCCATGCAGATCTCACAATTTTTATATGCCAATGAAGTTCCTAGGATTGAGTCCAGCATGTTTGAGTTGGTGGCATGAATGAATATCTCTCCACGGAGTTTTTGGCAACCACGGGTGGTGGATTTGCCATATACCACTTCGGGTCTCTCAGATGCCACAGGGACAACTTTGGTTAATCCGCATGCAGCTCTCTTTGCTGAAATTGAATGGGTTGAAGGAATTGTTCAAGTATCTGTTAATGCTCTCTGCAATTTAAAGCAACGAGTTCTTCGCTTCCCTGTTGCTTCTTGATTTCATCTTTTTGGCATATATTGTCTCAAAGGGGGAGAACAATTAAGATAATACTGTATTTTTTTCTTCTCTCTGTGTTTTGTTGAGTGAAGTTGACTTATGATTATGTAATATATAATTGAATATTACATTGAGGGGGAGCAATATGAATTTCATCTTTATATGTCCAACTATGATTATTTATGTGGAGTTCAAGAGTTGTGAAAAAAATTCCAAAAAGGGGGAGATTGTTGGGATGTATTATATATATCTTCTATTTAGTTTTGGCATTTTAATTAGACATATAAGATATAACTTGTAAGAATTTTAAATTACATTGGAGTCTATTATCATGTTGATATTGGAATTGTCTTACTACTGGACATGTTGGAAATTATTGTTGGATTTGGGGGTTGTGTGGATTGATGAAACTAAAAGGATGAGGTTGTTGCATTTTTGTATTTGAGACGATGTTGTTCCATGGTCAAGGTGGACTCGTCTTACTTGAATGTGTTTGTGTCATGCACATCGCCTATCAATAGCTACAGTGAATCCCTTATGCGGTAACAAATAATGAAGCTGTTGTTGCATGTTTGAATTGAAATGGGACTCTCATTGTGTGATGGATTTTCTGCACATCTTCAAGCTATGGTAGAAGTTAATCTCCATGTGTGTGTGTGTGTGGCATTGAGCAACAGGAGCGTGTATGGCATAGAAGTGATGTGCATTGGGTGTATGTTTTGGAAGATAACTGAACGATGTGTGCTGTTCAATACATGTTATGGTGAAGAGAGTCACAGTGTAGTGAGTTAATGTGTGCTACGGTGTAGTGGCTTTGTGAGTGATTTTGTTCAGACATCTTCATCTATTGTTTATACTTTTATATGGTTTAATTGAAGTTGTTGAAGTTGTGATGGATCGTTTCAATTGAAGGATTATTTCAAGAAGTTAAACCATAGGGAAGTTTTTCTTTTATCTCAAGTATATTTTTGTTCAGTTCTTAGTTGATTTAGTACTTGAGTTATTTTTATTGATTGTTATTTGAGTGAAAGTAGTTAGAAACATCATCTGACGAGATTAACACGAATCGGTCATGTTATTGAGTGTGAAAATCTTTTACGGGAAGTGAGGTTGAGAGATAGTCACAAGGATTAAACGATGTTGCTTTAGTATGATCTTGCGTAAATTTATTATACTTTCTTAAAAGTATTAAGCTAGGTGAGGGCCCCGCAGACGTAGGCAAAGTATGCCGAACTACGTTACCAAATTTCTAGTGTTTTTATTATTTTATTTCAATTACTTTTATTTTTGTTTTTTAAATAATAAAATACGTCAATAATATAGAGCATAAAGTTCGAAAGCCCCTGTGAGAAATTCAAACCTTACTGCATCAAGAGATTTCGTAAAGATATCCACCAACTGTTTTTCCGTATTGACATGTAAAAAGATAACTGTTTTGCTTTCCACAAACTCTCGAATAAAGTGGTACTTGAGATCAATGTGTTTTGTTCTTAAATGTTGAACTGGGTTCTTAGAAATATCTATGGCACTTTTGTTGTCACATAAGATGGTCAACTCATTTTGATCAATCTCATAATCTTCTAACATCTGTTTCATCCAAAAAAGCTGTGAACAACAACTGCCTGTAGTTATATATTCTGCCTCAGTGATCGATAGGGAAATTGAATTCTGCCCCTTGCTATACCAAGAGATCAAATTGTTTCCTACGAAGAAACAACCTCCTAAAGTACTTTTGCGATCGTCTAAGTTTCCAGCCCAATCTGCATTACTGTATCTAACTAGATAAGAGGTCGAGTCAGATGTATACCATATCCCAAAATTAGATGTTCCACTTACATACCTGATAATCCTCTTGACCGCTGTTAGATGTGTTTCTTTTGAATTGGCTTAATAGCGATCCAACATAGTAACAAATATCTGGCCTGCTTGTAGTCAAGTATAATAGACTTCCAATCATGCTGCAATATAGACTGTCATTAACATTTTTACTATTGTCATCTCTGCTTAGTTTTATTGACACACTTATTGGTGTTCTTGCATGTCTAGCATTCTCAAGACCAAACTTCTTTATTATACTTTTAGCATATTTAGTTTGCGATATAAAAATTACAACCTTCACTTGTTTAACTTGCAAAACCAAAAAGAAATTCAACTCACCTACTATACTCATTTCAAATTCAGATGTCCTTAACTTGACAAATTCATCAACCATCTTTGGATGTGTAGCACCAAATACAATATCATCAATGTAAATTTGAGCCATCACAAAATCATATTTGAACTTTTTAATAAACAAAGTTTTGTCAACACTACCTCATTTGTATTCTTGCTTGATAAGATATTGAGTAAGCCTTTCCTACCAAGCCCTTGGTGCTTGTTTGAGACTGTAAAGAGCTTCCTTTAACTTATAAACGTGATCTGAATGGGTTGAACAATGAATCCTTTCGGTTGCTCAACA